>PVLD010005688.1:0-69463 GCA_004027595.1 Dinomys branickii | reverse complement strand
AGAAAGGTCTTCCTGTGCTCGCTTCGGCAGCGCATACACTACACCATTAGAGGTCTTTCCTTGCTTCCTTCCCTTGGGTGAGGGTCCGTACCTTTAGCCCCTGAGCACAGCAGGGAGACGCTGGCCTGTCCTTTGCCTGTGTACCTCGATGGCTTCTTCCTGACCTGCTGAGGCTGGGCTTCTGAAAAGCTCCTGGGAGGAAACGGCTATTGGGCTGAGGGCCGTCTTGGCTCCCAAATTGTCACCTCTCTGCTGGGGAACAGGCTAGAGTCACTGCACAGCTCCCCTGACCCCTCCCTCCCTCCCACAGGCTCTAGGACTTTTCATGCTGAACCAACCCAGCAGGGCCTGCCTGCCCTGGCCAGGCAGAAGGAGCCCACCTGGCCCTGTTGTCTTTCTGGGGCCCAGGTTTACTCTGAACTTAACCAAGGTGAGGCTCATGGTCTTGGAGTCTTGGTCTAGAAAGTGTTCCTGAACCTTTAAAATAAAACCCTATTTTATTGTCAAAACATTCTGCAGATCTGTGCGTGCATGACAGCAGCTGCACTTTTAAAATCCTTTGACAGAGGAAAAAGTGATACCCAAATGACTACAAGCAATGCACGTTGGTAACACTTCTGAGCTTGTACTTTACTCAAAAACCTCTGTGTACCTCTGAAGATATGTTGTCCATGTGGGGCACATCAGCTTGTGGAAGACAATATTTGAGCATGCTGAGGCTTCAGTGGTCACAGAGTCTTTGAGGCCTCAGAGTGTCTGGGATTGGATGATCTCTCCTTGGCCTTCCTGGGGCTGGCCCAGGGATCGGGGACATTGAACCAACCACCAGAGGCTGTGACCAACAAGAAAACAGTATACCAGATGTGGTGGCTCCCACCTATAATGCCAGCACTCACTGTAGTCCAGCCTGGGCTACATAGTGAGTTCAAGGCCAGACTGCACTACACAGCAAAAGGCTGTCTCAAAAAAAAAAAAATGGTGTAGTGGTTCTCCTGGCATAGTTGTCCCCTGCCACCAGGCAGCTCTGCAAAGTCTCTAGAACCCAGGGTTGGCACCTATAAAACACTGTTGATGCCATTTTACTTGCAAGGTTTTGTGATTTTTTTTTTCTTTTTTCTTTTTTGGCCTTTTTGAGATAGTCTCTCACGATGCAGTTCAGGCTGGCCTCAAACTCACAAGGATCCGCTTGCCTCAGCCTCCCGAGGGCTGGGATTACAGGCATGTGCCACCACACCCAGCGGTTCTGTGAAAATTAATGAAATAATGAATTCATGGAATTTGGCACAAGGCAAGTTGAGGACTTAACAAATATAGCATTTAAAAAGCAACCCACAAGCCCCCTCCCTGGCTTCCTGTCTTACAGTTGCTGCTTGCTGTCATGTGGCCTGGTGGAGCGGTCTCCACTGACTTCTCCCCACCTTTGGAACTCAGTCTCCTCTGGGACCCACTCCTAGCTCCTGAATCTGTCCCTGCTGGCCCCTCCCTGTCATCCTCCCCCGTCACACAAAGCTGACCCCCCAGAACCTGGCACTCCAGAACTGTCTCTGAGCTTGGCTCCCAGGAGCAGGATGCCAGGCTCTCCTGGCTGCTGCTTGGCTGGCCCTGCCTCTTCATTCCCAGCCCCAGCCTCCTCCACCCCAGGCTCGGCCTCTTCTCTGAGCCCAGAGAGCTGGTTCCCAACCACATGAAGGAAGGCACATGGAACAGCCATAAACCCGAGGGCTGAGCGGGATGTTTGTCAGAGTGAGACAGATCTGCAGCCAGGGACGCGGCAGGAGTGTGCAGGGCCCGGCGGAAGCGTGCATTTCGGGCAGAAGGGATGAGCTCCAAGGAGCTGGCATGGGCAGGGCAGGAAGGAGGCCCATTAACACTTCGGCCCCAGCCGCGCTTCCTCTGGCACCTCGGCCAGGCGCACACAGGCGCGTTTGTCCCGCTTGCACTGTGGCGCTGTGTTCGCAGCAGCTCCAGGTGGGTGGGTGTTGCCTGGGCACAAGTGCCCTTTATAGCTGGGCAGCGCCGGAGGAAGGCAGCGATTCCTGGGGCTAAGACCACCCCCAGAATTCAGAACCAACCCTGGAGAGGAGCCCCCCACCCTGCCCTGCTGTGCAGACACCGAGGGAGCCCGGTCACAGGGAGGGCACGGCTCTGCTCCAGCAACCCTGGATGGTGGCGATGACAGTCGTGCGCCCCAAGTGGGTGCTCCCGCTGGTCCCCGAGAGGGAAAGCCCTGTTACCTGCTTGCTGTGAGCCTCTGGGGCCAAGACTGAGGATTCTAAATGAGGGAGCCCAGGGGGCAGATTGCCTTGGGGAGGCTACAGAGTGGGAGAAGCCGGACTCAGCTGTCCTCCTTCCAAGATGCCAGGTGGGGCCTACGGAGAGCGTCCAAGGACGGCCGCCCGCTCCCTTCCGGGGATCCCAGCTCCGCTGTTTTATTTTCAAAGGCCTCCAGCGCTCTTTGAAGGCCAGTGGGTGACAGAAGTCACACACATCCCACAGACAAACCCGTGAGCACCCCCGAAACTGCCATCCCCATTCACTCACAGCCTCATGGCCCTCTAGCCCTGCCCTCTCGTGCCCCTTTCTTAGGTTTTGTCAAAGTCCTTTCACCTTTTAATCTATTGACAGGTGCAGGCACGTGCTGGCTGCCCCACCAGCGCCCCCTGCAGACGGCCCTGGGAGCTGCACCCTGGCCCCGCGAGGCCCTGCTGAACTCTTCCTTTGCAGGCAGTGGGGTGAGACAAACCCCACTGTGATAAGCCGGGCTTCCTGCCAGCCACTACTCCAGCTCACTTGCGTGCAGGCAGTCCCACTCGGTTGAGCTCATTGCCCTCCTTTTTCTCCTGGGGAGACTGAGGCTGAGAAGAGAAAGAGGAGCCACATGTTCCTCCTGGAGGTGGCCATGGTCCTCGGTCATGTCCCTAACACCTCTTCTGCCCAACTGGGCTGTCCTGGCCCCTGCACCACCTGTGAAGGAGGTGGTGGGGGGTGCCAGACTCTCGGAGAGTCCAGTGTGCTTCCCTGCCCTCTGCAGCCCGCTGGGCACGTGTCACGGCCCCCAACCACAGGAACTGGCACTCCTTGCTGCCTTGGTTTATCTCTGACTCCGGGCCTGCGCAGGGAAACGGAGGGTGTGACACTAGCCTCAGTCCCGAACCCAGCCAGTTCACATCCTGCAGAGCGAGGCCAAGGCTGGCCATCCGGGCACAGCCCCACCCCCACCCCCACCCCGGGTCAAAACACTGTCTCCCTTCAGCGTCGCCTCCTCCCACGATGTCACCGTGGGCAGATGCGCACGCCCACTCCGCCTGCCCCTGATGGGACAGCACTCCACATACACACACCAAGGCTGGCCCCGCACCCCGCAGGGGCTTCTCTCCAACCATAGCGTCCCAGACACAGAGCTACCTGTTTCCTTCCCAGAGAGTCATTCACTATGTCAGGAGCACCCAAGCTGGTGCTCATCGCCCACCTGGGTCAGGGGTGTGGGCTGGTAGACAGCCTGTGTGTGGTTCATGGATTTGGGGAGGCAGTGTGGGTGCATGTGTGTGTCCATGTTTGTGTGTGAGGCAGAGAGAGAGAGTGAACACGCTGGTGGTGTCAGCAGGGAGGAAGAAAAGGAAGGAAAAGCTGGCTGACTCACTTCCAGCCTAACAATGCCACATCTGAGCTCCTCGGGCCAGGGGAAGAGCCCATTTGTCAACAGCTGTGGCCTGGCCCATTGGACAGGGGAGGTGGGGACCCCATGCAGAGACCGGCTATCACGTTGCTTTGCCTTGGAGCTTGCACCAGGCATCCTGAGTTCTCTCCCATGCCTGTCTTACCTCCTGGTATTTCTGCCTCATTTCCCCTCGCTGCCCCAAAGCCATCCCTGGAATCCTGGGTTCATCTTTACGGGGCTGCCAAGGTGGGCTCCCGTCCACAGGACCCTGCCTTCACACCCCTCAGACCTTTCTCCCAGCTTCCCCTGCCCCATCCCTGCCCCTCCACCCCTCAGCTCCTTCCTGCCTCTGCCTGTCCTAGGCCTTGAGCTTTTCCTGTGCCCAGGCAGCTTCTTCCCTGTTTTCTTCAGAGGGGCCACGCTCCACTGCTCCCAGTGGCCCAGCAGCTCCTAAATGGCAGACTCTGGGTTTCTTTTTCTGCACACAGGATCTCCTTTGGGGCCCCAGCAAGTACCCCAGAAGGCATGGCAAGACAAGCAGTGAGGAACAGAGTCGGACTGGGCAGGACGGCGGAGCTTTGCCTGGCCTCTGCCACTGGGCACCTGGCTTCCCTCTGGACTCCACTGCCCCATCCTGCGGCGCTCCCAAGCTTCTCAACAGGGACCACTGACCCAGGGCCCACAGAGCACAGGCAGGGCCTCGTAGTCCATGCACCTGCTTGGCACCAGGCCTGTGCTCAATTCTCTCCCCAGCTTCTGCAAACCCACAGCAGGCCGTGACCTGGGGGCCCCCATTAGCCTCTTTATGGGCCACTGAAGGCTAGAGAGGCTTGAGGATTGCCCAGCACACCAGTGTGACAAATGCCAGAGCCCCCCGAGCTGGTACCCCT
The DNA here is from genome assembly GCA_004027595.1 of Dinomys branickii. Classification (NCBI taxonomy): domain Eukaryota; kingdom Metazoa; phylum Chordata; class Mammalia; order Rodentia; family Dinomyidae; genus Dinomys; species Dinomys branickii. Next base: position 64,915 of record PVLD010005688.1, on the reverse strand, counting down.
TCTTCCTGCTGTACTGCAGTGGGTACCTGATCCTCGGCAGTCCCTGCGCCCAGTTTACCCTCAGACTCGCTGTTCTCTGTGTGACTTCAGCTTTTTGCTCTGCTTTGCCTGCCGAGAGTCTCTGCCTGCTTCTTCTGCATCAGCCTCTGGTCCCCACCCTTTGGTCTCACTGCGCCCTGCGGCTTACCCCAGAGCAGAACTGGGAAGGCCTCTGACTGAGGGCCTTGCTCATAGGGGCCGGCTTAGCACACTGTGGAGGGCAAGGCTTTTCGTGAACCTGGGACCACAAGTTGGACAGAGAGCTCTCCTACACGAGAGATCCTTCTCTTCTGTTTTACCTCTTCTTTTGACCCCTGTTCTCTCTTTGTCTCTCTGTCTCTGTCTCTGTCTCTGTCTCTGTCTCTGTCTCTCTCTCTCTCTCTCTCTCTCTCTCTCGCACGCACGCACGCACGTACACACACACGCACACACGCACGGACGCCATAGCAGCTGACTCGCCTTCAGAGCTCACAAAATCCCCATTGCAAATGATGATGGAAAAACAGGTAGTGGATGCCGGGAAACGCGTTGGGCTGACTCCTTGTGGCACAAACTCTAGTATATGATCCCCGCCTGCAGATAGCGTATAATTATTTAGTAATAAATCGCATTCCAGCCCCAAGCCAGCTGTCCCTGGTTTTTTCCCTCCCTTCCTTGTCCTTGCCAGACCCACAATGTCTCAGTGTAGGACATGAAATATGGTTGTGATTTTCGTGCTTAACCAAAGCCAAAGCTGGATTCCTCCATGCGTGCTGGAAGATAAGGAGTGGCCTGGAGTCTTGCGTGTGAGGGCTCCCGGGGAGGGTGGATGGGCAGCCTTTGCCGCAAGGGGGCTTTGAGTGGCCCAGCTGGAGGAGCGCTTCGTGGGCTGACGTGGTGGTCTTCGCGATGGCCTCAGGGGCACAAGTCTGGCAGAACTGGACTCACAGGACCCCCGAGGAGACTGTGGCCATGAGATGATTCGGTTAGTGAAATGAGATCACACGTCCAGGCATCAGTAAGAGCGAACGTGCAAATCTCCCTATCGCCTTTTGCTGCCACCATGATTGTGCCAATGGGGCTGGTAGGGAGCTGCCTGCAGCCCGTGTCTCCCAGTGAGGACCCGGCTCTGACTCCTCCAGGTCATCTGCGCCACTCCTGTGGTACACACAGGGAGAAAAAACCCTTTGCTGTTTTCAACCACTGGAAAATATTGGGATTATTCATTTTTGGGGGTTAAAGTCCAGAGGCTTGTGCTAACCATAGCCTTGGTCCTGGATGTTTGTTACTGCAGCACCAACTAACTCTACTACCTGACACATCTGTCTTGTAGAGTTGATAGCAGGCACACATGCGTATACGCCACACACATAAAAGAAGCTTAGCGGAGTGTCTGAAATACACTGCTTTCTCCTTCTCTTCTTTCTTCTCTTTTTAATTTTTTTTCTTTTTTTTTTTTTTTGTTTTTGAGACAGGGTCTGGCTACTCAGTTCAGGCTGGCTTTGAGCTCACTTTGTAGGCCGGGCTGGTCTCGAACTCACAAGGATCCTCCTGCCTCAGCTTCCCAAGTGCTGGGATTACAGTCATGCACCACCACGCCTGGCCTTTTATTTTTTCTTTTGGAGACAGGGTTTCACTATGCAGTTCAGCCGGGCTTTGAGCTCAGTTCATTTGTTTTCTTTTTTTCCAGTACTGGGAATCGAACTCAAGACCTTATATGTTTGCCAGGCAGGTGCTTGTGCTGCTGAGCTATATCCCTGGCCCTCCAGGCTGGCTTCAAACTTGCAGTGATCTTCCTGCTTCAGCCTCCCAAGTGCTGGGATTATAGATGTGCACCACCACACCTGGGCTCTTCCCTCTCTTTTAATATCCATGCACTATGTACATATGTATGTATATATGCCTTTTGAGACAGGGTTACTCTGTAGCCCAGGCTGGTCTCAAACTCACAGTGATCCTCCTGCCTCACCTTCCTGGGTGCTGGGAGTACAGGTGTGTGCCACCACATCCTGCTGTTCTTTCACTCTTTATGCCACCTTGAAGCAAGCCACACAACTTTACCTAGGCCCACCAAGTGTGGTGCAGGAAGCCACAGATACATGCGTAAGTGATCGTCACATCTGATGTGCTTAGTGCCACTTTGTACCAGAGTGAGTCCAGAGCTAGGTCAGCCTTGGGGAGAAGTAGGATGTCTACTAGGGTCTTCAAAAACGAAGTCTGAACTAGATACCAAAGTGTTAGCTGGAGTTCTTCAAGCGGAGCAGAGTGGTGCATTTTTAAAAATATTTTTTTAATTTAGTGCAGTACTAGGTAGGGGTTGAACCCAGGGAGTGCTAAACTCCACCCTCAGCTCTTTTTATTTTACTTTGAAATAGGGTCTCATTAAGTTGCTCAAGCTGGTCTTGAACCTGTGATCCTCCTGCCTCAGCCTTTGGGTGCTAAAATCATGGGCATGTGCTACCATACTCGGCTCAGGCAGTGGCGCATTATGATAATGAGGGAATCTGCCATTTGCCGAGCATGTGCTATGTGCCAGGCACTGACTCACATAGGTCAGCCCATTCCCCCTGCACTAAGAGCCACAGTTGCTGTGGTGGATGCACTCTGTCTACTTAAAGATGAAGATGCAAAGGCCATCAAGGCCACAGAATCCACCCAAAACTGTGCAGCTGATAAATAGCAGAGGCGGGACAGAGGCAGAGGTGTGGCAGCTCCTAACTGGCCTTCCCTGTAGTGCCTCCTCAGAGGGCTGAATGACATAATTCTAGAGATGTCAGTCTAAGATTGCAACCTACTCCTCTCTGTGACCTGGGAGAGGTTTTTTTTTTTTTTTTTTTTTTGGCGGTACCGGGGATGAAACTCAAAACCTTGTGCTTGCCAAGCAGGCACTTATGCCACTGAGCTATATTCCCAGCCCATAAGAGAGGTTTTTAAAACATGGCTCTGGTGGCTATGCTCCTGCTCATGAACCCTCTATGGCTCCCTACTGCATCCTAAGGGCTGGTAGTCTCAGGCTGGCTACCCTCCCTCTCTCTCTAGCTATACCCATTCATATTCCCAGGGCTTTTGTCCAAGTAAAACAGCCCCTGCCATTTTCTCTGTGAGTTTTGCTAAAGTCTTGTCTTCTGTTGCGGTGCCTTTCTTTGGTCTCTCTACCTGCCTCGGGCCCACCTTTCTGCCAAAGCTTAGCATAGTTCCTAGCTTGGCTGTCTGCCCTGTTGGAACGGAGACCTGGGGAGTGTTCAAGCTGATCTGATCTGGTTTGAATAGGTTGTTTCCTTGGTGTGCAGATATTTGCTAATGTTTAGTATATGGATCTCCAGCCATTCACAAAAATGATACACAAGGGTACTATACATACACTGAAGGTGTACGCCAAGAGTTGTTTCTGCTAGCTGTACACAAGAACAAGTCTGGGGGCCATGCCGTGATTATAGGAGTTAGTGAGACTAGCTGCTTCCTGGCTGTGTGACTTGGGTAAGTCACTTGCGTTCTCTGAGCCCAGGCTTTCCCGTGTAGGACGTGGGAATTATCTTGGTGCCCACTTCATCTTAGGGAGGGCTAAGCGAGACAAATCTTATAAAAAAGAGCCTACAAAAGAGACTGCTTCCCAGATGTGCCCTGAGTTCCAGCTCCGGAGGTGCATGCTGGGGTGTCCTGGGCTTCAGCTTAGCAGGCTGAGCCGAGACAATCCTAGTGTTTGATAGAAGGCAGGAGCTCTTCCTTGGCCAAGTAAATATTGCAAGAAAAGACTGTCTCTAGGGAACCACTCCTCTCCTACTCCCCCCTTGGGGGCCAAAGTCCTCAGGGCCCAGTCTGGAGGTTCCTTTTATGTGACTGTAAAGTAATCCAGGCCCTGGCAGGGCAGAGCCTGGGCGGGCACTGACGCAGGGCAGCATTGATATGGTCAATGATTACCTTTTATGCCTGACCATAAAGGCCCCGCCCAGCCCTCGGAACAATGCCCCTCAGACAATGCCTCAGGAGGGTGGGCGTAGCCTGGGGCGGATGCACACACACCTGTCCCTCAGGACCTGTCCATTGAGGTCTCTGAAGACATCCTCCCATCTGGCCATCCCCAGAGCCGAGGCAGTTTGGGTGGCAAAGAGTGTGCCCCAGTGAGGTCCGAGGTCTGGAACGTGGCAGAGCTGCATAGAGGCCCCGCAGGGCTCTGGTGTGGGGTGGGTCCTGGCAGTGGGGGAGGATCTGGGGGCCATGCCCAAGGATGGAGGGTCTTCTAGGAGGCCTCAAAGTTCACATGGTCCTTGCAGACACGGGTGGACTGTGGGGCTCCTCCTCTGGGGGTGTCTGGGCAGGAATCTCAGTCGGGGTCAGGTGGATATCTTTGCCAAGGCTCAGGCAGGGGCTCGAGAGGGCCTGAGGCCTGCTGGAACATCTCTGAAGCTGGTGCTGGGAAAAGAGCAGGGCTGAGCCCCTCTGCTGGCCATAAGGCCCATGTGCAGGGCCTTTCCTCACCACTATCCTTGTAGCCCACCTCCCTGACCTGGTGCACAGGCACCACCCACCAGAGTGCAGATGCATGGCCGTGGGAGGTCAGGGCTGGGGCAGAGATGGCCAGATTAATATTCTACCTCCTTGGCTGATAAGGCACAGAACCTTTGTCCAGTGAGGGGGCTGGAGGAGAAAGGCCCAGGGGCCCAGTCCAAGGTCTTCCCACCTCAGGGGCTTAGCTTGTGGTGAGGGTGGCTGCAGGAGGCTGGCTCCCAGCTGGGTTTGTCCTGGGCCTCAGCCAGGCCTGTCCTCCTCCAACCACAGGAAGAGGACTCAGACCTGATCTCTTGGGGAGCGTGGTGAGGAGCAAACCCAAACCTTGCAGCTCAGACTGCTGGTTTGGAGGGAAGAGGGCTGTTATTCACAGTGGGAAGGAGGACGGTCGTAAATGCTCGGACCTGGAGTGGAGTTGCTTTGAGCCCTGGCCAGAAGGCTCCAATCAACCTTTGGCTCTGATAAAGATAAGGAGAGCAAGGTGATAACACATAAGCCAGAAACTGTCAACAGCAGCTAATTAGGGCACTGGGTGCTGAGCCACGCCCGCTACCCCCGACAAGGGACATCTCAGGTGGGGGAGGCGAGCCCACGCTCCTGCCTGTGCCTCAGCCTTATTGCCTTCTTGCCACCTCCTTCGTCCAACCCCTGCCCTCCCCCAGCCCTCACCCCGCCGCTGACACACATAACTGGGAATAAAAAGGATCCCAGCCTCTGCAATCCGACATGATCTGCATGATGTAAGGCGGTGGAAAGAGTCCAGAGCAGGGAGCTGCTGAGGCTGGATTCTAGTCTGGATTTGTGGGTTCTCCAGCTAGTCCTTTTCCTCTGACCCTCAGTGTTTGCTCTGTGAAGTGAAGTAGGGGTAAAACCGGAAGTTAGGTAGTCCTCCCATGCTGGGGTCCCATCCAGGCCTGAAGTCCTTACTCTTCTGCTATGAATCACTGCAATCCACAAAGTACACAAGACACCTCCTCGGTGCCACCCACTGTGCAGGGAGGTTCACGACACTGGACAGAGTCGCAGTTCCTTTTTTTTGTCTTTTTGAGACAGGGTCTCGCTATGCAGTTCAGGCTGGCCTTGAGCTCACTTTGTAGCCCACGTTGGTCTCGAACTCGCAAATGATCCTTCTGCCTCAGCCTCCCTAGTGCTGGGATTATAGGCATGCGCCACCACGCCCTGCTCAGAGTCTCAGTTCTGTGTTGCGGGAGAGGGAGGTCACGGGGAGGGCTTGGAGGCACAGACAGTTCCCAGGGCCCCTGGAATCCCTGTCTATCTGCTGTCCCTGCTCGGAGCACTAGCGCTCTATTTTTAACTTGGTGCCCATTAAATAAATGCAGTGTTGGAGCTGGGCCCCGTGGCTCCTCTCCCTCCTCCTCTGTGTGCCCCCCACTGCTCCTTGGCCATATACATATACCAAAGGGGCTGCCCATAGGGACCCCAGGGACTGCGCTGGGCTCCCAGCTCTCCCATGCAGGCCAGGCCTCTTTGGAGCTGGGGATTGCTGGGGACAGCTACTCCATCTGTCTTCTGGGTTGAGCTCAGACCCGATACCCCTTCCTATCAATGAGGTTGAGAGCACAGCAGATGCCGGGCACTTTTGCTTAGGACCCAGCAGCAGAACCCTGGACAGCCTCAAGCAGGGACAGATGCAGGGGTGCAGAGGGGGGCCAGGGAGAGGGGCTGGGGATGGGTGAGCAGGAGAAAGATGGATGCAGAGAAGGCTGTGGCCGGTCTCCACGACCAGCTTGACCAGCAGCAGACAGCTACCTATGCATCCAGTGTGCTTGGCTCAGCCACTCAGGCCCAGGCCCGCCCTCAGCTTTCACAGTCGCAGAATGGCAAGGAGAACAGGAATCAAGGCCTGGGGCTGGAGTCACAGGTGCAGCAGAAGCCACTACGGAGTTCTGCTGGGAGGCTGCTCCTGCTTGGGCGGGGCATGGGGTGGCTGCAGTGGTGGGGAGCAGTCTCTGATCTCAGGAACCCCACTGTGCCGGAGTGCGGGAGAGATGCATCCTTCCTTACTGCCCGCACTCCTTCCCGCATCTAATGATGGGTGGCATTGGTATCACGGCAATCCTTTCTGTCTGCGCCTTGCTGTGAGGAGCAAGTGAACAGATATGCATCAAGCTCGGCACAGAGTCTGGCTGGGGCAGGGCTCCCAGCTGACTCGGGGACTGTGCTGACCACCGCAGTTGTGGTATGGAGGTTGGCAGGAAGCATTTGGGGCACAGCAAACCGCATGGACGAGGAGGAAAAAGCCAAAGCAAACGATATACTTGGCCTAAAGGAGTCTGTGAGAGTCTTTACATGGGTCCCTGGGTGCTGAGGTAGGGGCAGGGGCCGAGCGGGTGTGTGCGCGTGTGTGCGCCACATATGGGTGTGTGTGCGCATGTGTGGGAATGACCAGGACATCTTGTGTCTGCGCCACCAATGCCAGGTAATGTCATAGATCCTCCCTCCCTTTTTCCTACCTTCTTCTGTCCTCTCTCTTTCCTGCCTCTTCTTTCTTTTTCTTTTCTTCTTCTTCTTCTTACTCTTCTTACTTTTTTGAAACAGGGTCTCACCATAAAGCCCAAACTGGTCTTGAGTTCCTGACCCTCTTTCTTCAGCCTCCCGAATGGTAGGATTACAGGTATACCACAGTGCTGGGCTCATTGTTTCTTATTTGGTTTTCTCTTTTTTGGTACTGGGGATTGACTCAGGGCCTTTGCACAATTTTTTGACAGGGTCCCACCAAGTTGCTAAGTTACCCAGGGTGACTTTGAACTTTCAATCCTCCTGCCCCACTTCTCCCAGAATGATAGGATTGTGTGACAAGGTTTGTTTCTTTTTATCTTTTTTCCTGTGGCCCCAGGAATTGAACTCAGGACCTTGCACTTGCCAGGCAGGTGCTTATACCACTGAGCTATATCCCTGGCCCCTGGGATTATAACTGTGAATCACCATGCCTAGCTTACTTTTTCTTTAAAAAAAAAAAAAAAGTTAAAGGAGAGACATGGGATAGTGCAGTGGCTGAAAGTGCAGACTTGGGCCAGACAGTCTGGGTTTGAAACCTGACCACTGTCCCCTCCTAGCTGCTGTGATGCTGTGACTGGAAAGTTAGCTCAGCGGTCTCTGGGTCTCAGTTTCTGCCACTGTAGAATGGGTACGAGAATGTCCACGTCACAAAACCATGACAATGATAAATGAACAAATATGTGGTTCAAAAATGGCCTCACTCTGAGTAAACACCATGCAGGTGTGCTGAAGGAATGAAATTCCCTGTGAGCTGATTGATTAGAGACAGGCCCAGTGGAGCCCAGGCTGGCACAGAGCTGTGGCACAGAGAGGGTGTGGTGGGCAGCCAGTGTCCACACAGCCAAAGTCCCCTGACCTGTGGGGTAGGCAGAAGGCCCTCTCTGGCACACCCTAGGCCCAAAGAAAACTCTAGAAAAGTATGGCTTCCCAAGGTATCAAGAGGTGGAGGGGTCAGGGGACGCAGGGCCGGCCTGGCTGGTGGGCCCCAGCTGGGCTGTGTGCCACAGCAAGGGAAGGGATGAAGGTGATGGCCTTGCCTTGTAAGGAGCAGTCACGGGGCTACTGGAGCGCCCTAGCCTGTGGGTGTGCCCCTGCTCTGACCAGAGCCCCACAGCAGCTGGTCTACACTGCCCCACCTGGTACAAATTCCCGCCTGACTTCTCTTTCTGATGATTTCATCCAGTTAGACAGCCATTCAACAAGCATGAGCCGGAGCTCTAGTGTGTGTCACACTATTAACCTTGAGGTACACAGTACAGAGGTTTCTCTCTCTTTGCAGTGCGGAGGATTGCTGGAGCCCAGGGCCTTACACAGGTTGGGTATGTGCACCCTAGCCCTAGGCCTCCGCAGTCCCGGAGTGAGGCCCTTCCTGCCACCCTCGAGGCTGGCTGGAGCTGCTCAGTGACCCTCATCGGCTCCTGACAGTTTAGTGGTCCAGGCTGCCCCATGCCCTTAGAGCATGGGATGACTGGCTCCTTTCGCATCCGTGTGCCCTGGCAGCATGGCATCCTGAAGCTCAGGGCGTTAGGGCCAGGGGCCGTGTGCACACTGGTGCTGGGGAGTGTGGGCGGGGTTCCCCTTCAGCCAGCGTGGGAGTGTCTGTGTCGGGTGCTCCCCACGTGCTGGGGGCTATTTTTACAGGTATCCACCCACAGCCACAGCCTTCACCCTCACCCCACCCCAGGCTCACCTGCTCAGGTGAGCATACCTGGTGGGATTCCCCACCTGGGCTTGCAGAGGTGAAGGGCGGCAGCAGGATGGGACCTGGCTGCAGGCGCATCTGTGGGCACTGGGCCAAGCAGGTGTTGGCCTCCCTGGAACCCAGCCAGGAGCATGGGATGGGCCAAGGTGTGAGGGTTTGGGTGGGAGTCAGTGCGCAGCCCCTGGGTGTCTTCCATCGCTCTGCACCCCCTCTGCCACACCCTAAGTGCCCAGCCCCTCCCCAACTTCTGTCTCCACCTTCCTCCAGCTTCTTTCCTTCCACCTGTCAGTCCACCCACTTGCTCACCGTGCGTTGTCCTCCCCTCCACTCCCTGCCCCAGCCAGGCGCTGCGCTCTCTAGTCGCCTGGAGAGGGCCAGGGTCCAGCCGCGCACTGACACTGACGCACAATAGCTCCTTGGACCCGGCCCAGCTCCCTCAGCCGCGCTGCACGGGCCTGACAGAGCAGCCCCCCACCAGGCCTCGAGTCCAAAGTGGTCATTGCAGTGGCTTTGACAGCCCCTTCCAGGGCCCCCAACATCCTCTCCTGTCCCCTTACAAGGCTCCTCTCCTCCAGGGAGGCTCCCTGACCTCTGCCTGCGCCCTTAGGTCTCTGTCTGTCACAGCCACATACAGGCTTAGGGGAAGCCGGGTCTCCTCCCACAGGGATTCATTATCCCACTTGAATCGCAGCCCAGATCCTTCTCACCTCTCACACAGGACTCAAGCTGCTGCTAGGCCTGAAACACCCCTCTCTGTGGAACACCGCCCCGCCACCGCCCTCCCCTGCCTGACTCTGGGCGCCACCCAGGCCTGAGGACCAGGCCCCCACGGGGGCCGGGAGGGCATGAGGTGAGTGGTGCTGTGGAAGGTGTGTGTGGCTTTCACCCAGAGAGCCCATGCTGGGCACTGCAGCGGGCACTGAGACAACCGTGACCCTGCAAACAGCACTCTGCCCTCTGGGGGCTGCGGTCCCCCAGTGAGAACCAGAGGCCGTGGCCTGCAAGTGGTGGCATGTGTGCCAAGGTGCAGGTGAGGGGCCTGCATACCAACACATCCAGCGCAAGTCAGCCTGTGTGCGTGCCAACTTGAACGGGTGTCTCTGGCGTGTCCTCTGGTCTCTGTGTCTCTGCAGGCCCAGCACAGGAGTGCATGTAGCAGCCACATGTGGCTGACACCGAGGCTGAGGGGCTCAGTTTTCAGAAGTGACAGCTTGTGGATGCCCTCCTTCACACCTGCTCAGGTGCCCAGTGGCTAGGGAGGGCCCAGCTGCCCGTCCGGAGGGAACTCCTCCCAGCCAGCACCACCACCTCTGCCCTGTGGGCCACACTTCAGACGGCGAGGGCTGGCTCTACTTAGCCGGGATGGGCTGTGTTCCCAGGACCCCTGCAGCCCCACGGGGAGTCCCATCCCCCCATCTGCACCCCACCTTCTGCCTCCAGTGCTGGAGCCCAGTGGGACTCAGTAGCTCACCATGCCCTGCTCTGGGCATCCCGAGAGATGTGTCGGGCTGGGCTGGAGTAGGTGGAGAGAGGGCATCTGGGCCTGTGCCCTGGCTGCAGGTGGACCATGCGGGTGGCTGAAACTGGGGCTACCTGGGGGTTGCCTAGCTCCACTGGATGCCTCCCTGCCCTGCCGTTCATGTCCCCTCCCCACATCTTCTCTTGAGAAACAGCAACAACGCTAAGAACTGCGCAGCAGCCGGCCTCCACCGGCCCCTCACAGCGACCCCCTCTGCAGCTCTGCAGAAAGAAGGGGCTCGAGTCACTGTGCTCCCATTCTCCAGGGTGGTCTGGGTGGGGCCCACCAGTGGGCCAAGTCCTCCCTGGGGACCCAGCAGGAGCAGGGAGTGGAGGGCACACCGGGGTCCGGGCGGTGGCCGCAGAGACAGGCAGCAGCCCCGGGACCCAGACACCTCCCACCTTCCGGTCCCTTGGCTGCTGCAGAGCCTTCTCTGGCCCCGGCCCGAGTGTGCAGTGCGCAGAGCACAGCAAGCGGCACCGTGCATTCTCCACTCACCACTGGCCGGGTTAAGGGTGGTGAGGAGAAAGCGCTGAGCGCTTGAGCCAGGCATTTCATGTCTTGTCTGCCGTCGCCTCCCCACAAGCTAGGTTTCTCATGCTCTGTACACACCAAGGAACTGAGCCCAGAGGAGGACAGACGCTTGTTCAAGGTCACACAGCAGAAAAAGAGCACGGCACACTTCACTGCTAAGCCCCCCGACTTCCTCTGCTGCCCAATTCAAACGGACTTGGAGAGCTGAGTGTGACTCAGGGCTAAACCCTGTGCCGAGGGCTGGAGACAGACGGCGTCAGGGAGAGGACTGTGCACATATATCCATGGTTGGTGCCCCTGCCCACCGCAGGGTGCAGGCTACCTGTGCCCCCCCAGTTTCAGGGTGGGGGAGACAGACAGGGAGGAGGGGGTTCTGGGTTAGCCCCTCCCAGCTGGGACACTGTGCTCCGGACTCAGCCCCCCCCCGTTGGTCCCTGGCAAGGAGGGGGCCCGTTTCCCTTCACAGAGGGGCAGACTGGATGGGAGACACGCTTTGTCCCGCAGTTTCAAGATGTCATTGTTGACAGTTTGCCGCCTTTCCTCCCAGTATCTGTCCCCGCCCCCACCTTGGCCTAGGCTGCTCCCAAAACCAGCGTCCCTGCACCCCGCCTTCCCTGCGGGACCCGTACACTTCACGGCCTCTGGGTGCAGGCTCCAAGGCTGAGCCTAGGCTGGGGGTGGTGATGCATAGCAGGGGAGGGTGGGGGAGAGGGTGGGGGCCTTTGGCCAGCCCAGGACTCGGATCTGGTTAGCTTCGCTGTCTCCTACTTTTGCTGAAAGGACGAGCACCTCATGAAGTCAGAGACATTATCTGTCTAGTTCATAGGTTAACAGGCTGTTAAAGAAAACCACCAGCAGCCTTAGCACCGACCTATTTATTTGTTTATTTTTGAGATAAGATCTGTGTTCACTCCATCCTGGCTTCAAACTCTATGTCCTCCTGCCTCAGCCTCCCAAGGACTGGGATTATAGGCATGTGCTACCACACCCTGGCTGGACACTTTTGGAGGCCCTATCCAAAATATGTCAAACTCTCACGTGCACTCTGACCTTACATTCATAGGATTTTCAACAGGATTTTTAAAAAAGGTTTGTAAATAATTGTGATATGAAATTATTCATCCACTGCTTATTTGTTTAAGACTGGTGCAAGGGCTGGAGTATAGCTCAGTGGAAGAGAGCTTGCATAAACATACATGAGGCTATGGGTTCATTCTCTGTCTGAGCTCCACAAAAAAATAAAATAAAATAAAATAAAACATTGCTTCTAATTCTTTTTTTGGTGTCAGGAATTGAACTCATGACCTTGTGCTTACCAGCTAGGTGCTGTGCCGCTGAGCTATGTCCCTGGTCCTAACTCTAATTTCTTTAAACGCATCATGTATATATAGGGAAGTTTTTTCTATTTTCTTTCTTCCTTTCTTCCTTTTGAGAGGGATCTCACTGTGTTATTTCCAGGCTGGTCTTGGACTCCTGGGTCCTGTGATCCCTGCCTCAGGCTCTTTGGTAGCGGGGGGTCCAGGCGCTGGCTCCATGTCCAGCTGCACTTGGGAATTCTTTGCAATAAGATCATTGTAAACTAGTTGCCCCCAAATGCAGTGGAATGCTTATGATGCCCAAGTTCTTCCGTCAGTGATGCTGCTGTAAGATTGCAGTGTGTGGACATTAGATGACATAATTCTTTTTCTTTTTAGATGACATAACTTTTGTTTCAATTTTCTGGTTCAAAAATTATCTGGGAGCCGGATGTGGTCATGCACACCTGTAATCACAGCACTCAGGAGGCTGAGGCAGGAGGATCGTTGCAAGTTCGACATCAGCCTGGGCTACAAAGTGTACTCTATGCCTGAACTGCATAGCAAGACCCTGTCTCAAAAAAAAAAAATTATTTGGGAGCCAACACCAACCCCACACCCTGCAGACTGCTCTGAAACCTTTGTACAGGACTCTAAGATTTCCAGAGGCCCAGGACCTTGCTCCTGTGTGACAGTGAATGGGTGCCCTGGGCTCTGGTGGCCCTGGGGTGCTACTGAAGAGACTGGAGAAAGAGGAACGCATGGGATTTGGAGTCACAGGTCAGGAGTGCTGCATACCTCATAATGAACAGCGCAGAGGGAAAGTGAGTTACACTCTTTCAACTTTCAGGTTGGCAAGGACCAAAACCCAGTGTTTTTTGTTTGTTTTTGTGGTACTAGGAATTGAACTGAGGGTCCCTGCATTGAGTTATGTCACAAGCCCTTTAAATTTTTTTTCCCAATTTTGCTAAGGGTCTTGATAACACACTCAATCACCCAGGCCGAGCTCCAACTTTCCATCCTCCTGCCTCAGCCTCCCAGAGTGCTGGGATAACAGGTGTGTGGCCACATTCAATTTAATTTTAGATTATAAATGAGTCTCCCTTTTTTACATTAAAATATGTAGTTGACAAACAAATACCCAAAGATTAAAAGAAGTAAAACAAGCAAATGAACAAAGGAATGAATGCGAGAAGAGGTGAATGGGGGAATTGAAGGTGCCACCTTCCTGGAGGAAAAGACACAGAAGAGGCCAGGAGCTCAGGGACTGTGCCTGGCAACCTCCCTGTCCCCACCCCAGCTCCTCTGTAGAGTGTCTTTGAAGTCCAGAAAGTCCTGGTTCTGAAAGTGGTAACTGGCATTTAATCTGTGACAAACAGTAGTGGTTGACTGAAGGGATGGACTCAAACGCCAGTTAATCCAGGCCAGAGTGTCTCCTCCCCCACACCTCCCTCTGACTCCACAAACGCGAGTAACTCTCAGGGCTGCCATGGACAGCTGTGCAGGCTGCATATAGCACAACTCCAGGAGGCATCAGGGCCACAGGCAGCCATGTGAGTGATGCTTCCTGAAATTGGGGAATGTGGTGCACCTTTAAACCCTGTTTCTTCCTCCTCTAGGCTCACGGGACTGATGTGTCATTACTAGTGAAAGGACTGAGAGAAGGGCAACCTCCCAACCATGCTGCTACCTGCCCCCCTCTTCTCCCCAGTCCCTGAGGTCACTTCCTGGGCTCCCTTCTAACTTGGGGTTGAGGTAGCTTAGTCAAATCCGGCTCATCACCAGACTTCAGAATCTAGAGCTTGCCATCTGATCTTGGGTGTGTCCCATGACCTCTCTGGGTCTCAGTTTCACCGTATGAGAATTGGATAAACCTCTAGGCACCCTCACCCCCAAACCTTGCACAGGCAAGGCAAGTCTGAGGCAAACGCTCACCACTGAGCAGCACTGCCAGTCCAGGAGCAATTCTCCCTCACTTTCCTTGGCTGGCAAAGATCTACAGGGGTGGAAGTTGGTGGCCTGTGTCCCGAGGGGACCTGGCACCCTCTCCCCCTGGGCCCTCCACGCAGCTTCAGAGGCCGGCAGCCCGGTGCAGAGGAGCTGTGCAGGTAGCCCTGCCCAGTCCCAGCTTGAACTCTGAGTGAGCCCCAAGCCCGCCTGGGGATGTTGTTCCCCGTCTGCAGGATGGACGCTTAGGCCAGACCAGGGAGTGTCGCATGCCGGGTTGAGTCTGTCGTGGGCTTTCCTTTTTCTGTTTCATTCATTTTTCATACTGTTCTTGTCCTGTTTGTTTGAAACAGCATCTGGCTGCATCGCGCAGGTTCGTCTCAATCTCATGCTCCTCCCGTCTCAGCCTCCCAGAGTGCTGGGATTGCAGACATGCGCCACCAGGACACTGCCTATCTCTGTTCTCTTTGATGTCAAATGTCACCCTTGTTCAGGAGAATGCAAGTGTACCAAAATGGGTCACGAACACAGAGAAAACCAAACCTTACTGAGAATCACTGCTGTTTATTGGGGGGAGGGGAAAGATAACTTTTAATTCTGATATAATTTCAAATGTACAGAAATGTTTTAAGAATAGGAAATTCTGGTATGTCTCTTACTCAGCTTTATCAACTTTGTGTTTTTCTTCCTTTACTTTACCATTCTGTTTTCATAGGTGTCTAGCAAAAGTGGAAAAAGCAGGACAACACATAACAGTTAATGTTCCTAAATGTAACATGAATTTAGTTGTTTTTGTTTTGTTTTGTTTTGGTACCAGGAACCGAACTCGGGATCGTGCACTTGCCAGGCAGGTGCTGTGCTGCTAAGCTATTTCCCTAGCTGGTAACATCAATTTAGGATTGTGCATTACTCTAAAAACATGCTTTCATTTAAATTTTTTTTGGGTGGTGGTGGTCTTAGAGTTTGAACACAGCCTCACACATGCTAGACAAACACTCTAGAGCCAAATACTCCCTCAGCCTTCTCCCCTTTTAACTAGTTATTGTGGTGCTGAGGACTGAACTGGGAGGTACTCTGCTCCCGAGCTATATCCTTAGCCCCTTTTAAATTTTTTCTTTTGAGACAGAGTCTTTCTGAGTTGCTCAGGTCAGACTCAAATACTTAATCCTCCTGCCTACAACAGGAGGCTCCGGGTTCAAGCCTCAGCATGTCAAAACAGCCAACCCAAAGACATAAATTCATGCATGAATAAATAACATAAGGAGAGCTGGGGATGTGGCCCAATAGTAGAGCGTTTGCCTATCATGTGTGAGACCCCACCAGCTGTTTTGGAGGGGGAGGCAGGCAGATCACAAGCTCAAGGCAGCCTCAGCAGCCTCCACCATCAATGGATCCAAAACCAGGCGAGTACTCAGACCGGGGAACAGTCTCTGCCTGGATGGATCCTGTATATTTCCTGTGTGTTCTTTGTTTAACTGAAGTATAATCTCTGTGATACTTGGTGATATCATATAAGTGAATAACAGAGCTGGGGATCTGGCCCCCTTGTAAATACCCCTCTTCCTCTCCCCTCTCTGACCCATGCAAAACCCAGTCCAAACCACTGAGTTTGGCAACACCATCAGGTCAGTGCCTACTCTGTGCCCCTCTCACTCCCACTGATCTTCCTTTGGCATCCATTGAAGCATTTGTCCCTGTCCCCCTTGGCTCAAGGTCAGTGCTGTGACCATAGTACTGACAATATCCCCCTTGCGAAGTTGAATTCAGGGATGAGGTCTGGAACAATTCTAGCCAATGACCAACGAGTGACAGTCTCCTGAGTACTTCTTGGAAACTTCCCTTAATCTTCAAGTAGGACACAAGGATGAGGTACTTCCTGCTGCTTGCTTGTTTTACTGCTTTTACGTATGGTTGTGTGATGATGTGATGTCTGGGTGGTGGCAGCTATGTTGTAACCATAAGGTGAGCTAGCCAATGACAAGGTAGCAGGCTGAGAACAAACAGCACAGGGAAGGTAAAGAAGAAGTCACTTGGAGCCTTGAAGATGTCAAAGATGTCCAGGATTAATCTCTTCTGAAACTGCCCTTCCTTGGATTTCTGGTTCTGGGCGGTATTACACTTTTGTTATTACCCAAGGCAATTAGAAGAGGTTCTCTGTCACTAAAACGTCTTGTTATGATGCACGAGCTACAGGGTCAAAAGAATGAACACTCAGCACACTAGTTGGATATGCTAATAGCCCCAGCAAGAACAGTGCCCATCAATTAATGAGGAAAACATGATTCTTTGACCAAGGGCGGCCTGGAGAACTCCTTTCCTACTGGTTCCAAGAGGAAGGAGGGCCCGCTCAAGCCAAGCCCTACATGCTGTATCTCTTCCCAGCAGGACCGGCTCCCATCTGAGGGCGGCCCACACCGTGCCCGCCAGCCTTCTGACTCCTATTTCCTGTAAGGTCAGCAGAGGGGGCAAATGAGGTAGACAGAGGAAAGCAGCTTTATTTACTGATTCACAATGGAAAACAGATGTCCAAGAGCCCTGCCAGTCCCAGGATCACCCCACATAGAGGCCGGGCCTGTTCTCAGGCATGACCCATGCACCAAGTCCAGATGTGTCTCCTTCCAGGTTTTAATAATATTTTTGATTTATTGAGGCTGAGTGACCTTTACCTCATGGCTTAACCCTGCATATACCAACTCTCCCAGGAGAAGAACAAGGGTAACATGGGGGGACAGTCATGAGGAAACCTGGGTGTTGTGGAGAGGAATGTGGCCTGAGAGAATCAGACCAGTGAGGTTCAACTGAAGCCTGGTTGCAGGCAAGTCATGCATTCACAACTACTGTATCAGTCACCAATGCTGTGTAACAAGTTGCCACAAACTTAGTATCTCAAAAGAACAGTTTATTTGTTCACTGTTCTAAAATCTGGGCAGGACAGCTCATTTTCTTTTTTTTTTTTACAGTACTGGGGATCGAACTCAGGACCTTGCACTTTCCAGGCTGACGCTTATTCCACTGAGCTATATCCCCAGCCCAGGACAGCTCCTTTATTTTCCATATCATGTTGTATTTTGTAAGTGAAGTTCGATGGGATAGTAGGGCAGGTGTGTGAGACAAGGAGACAGGTTTTATAGGATAGCACCCTGTTTCCTGCCCGCCTATGCCTGATAGGTAGATCCTCTTCCTTCCAGCTCTTTCTTCCTTACCAGCAGCAAGGAGGAGGGTGTGGGGAGAATGCATGTCAACCAAGCAGCGAACTAGAACACTAATATATGTGTGTGTGTATATAGGGAGAGGGAGAATGATACCATCGTGTGTGTGTGTGTGTGTGTGTGTGTGTATGATTCTGGACATGTAATCCACAGTGTCACGTATGCTAGACACATACTCTGCCACCAAGATGCATTTCTGGCCTTGGTTGAACACAGGGTCTTCACACTGGGCTACATCCCCATCCCTTTTTTTTTTTTTTTTTTTTTTGCGGTACTGGGGATCGAACTCAGGACCCTGCGCTTCTGAGGCAAGCGCTTATTTCACTGAGCTATATCCCCAGCCCCCCCCATCCCTTTTTAAGTTTTTAAATTTTGGGACAGTTTCCTGCTAAGTTCCCCAGGCTGAGCTAGATTTTGCAACCCTCCTGCCTCAGCTTCCCAGTGTGCTGGGATTACAGGAGCACGTACCATGCCTGGTTGGAGTCCACCTTGTGAAGGGAGGCACAGCACTTTTGTACAAAGAGGGCAGGGCTTGTTGGTGGATAATGCAATAACCACAGATCATAACCTCTCTGATCTGCAGGGTCCTCGTTGTAAAGTGGGACTATTTCTGGAAACTTCCCAGGGTTGCCTGAAGAATGTTTGGTTTCAAATCCTAGACCAGGTCTGCCAGGGGAATCACTGTCCACCGGGATACCGGGGAGGTGGCGGGGGGCGGGGGCTCTGGGTGGCTGGAGGAAGTGGGAGAGACAGAGGCAGGAGCTGGGAGGGCAGAGCAGTGCCAGCCACCACCCTAAGAGAGACCTGTGGGCCTGAGGCAGCCTGGTGCAGGCCCCGCTCGCGCCCTCCCCTTGGGGCTGCTCTCTTGGAGCTCGGTCCCCGGCGGCCCTGGGCTCCTCGGGCCCATGCCCCTGCCCCCTCTCTGCCCCTTCCCTTCCCCGGGAACGGTGCGATCCCACTGGGGCTTTTTCTTCAAGCCTTTGGGAAGCATGCTGTGCTTTGAGCTTAGTGGCCTGTGCAGAGCAGACAAGGGCCCACCCAGCCCCTCTCGGACAGCTGGAAAAGCCTGGGGCACAGGGCTGATTTCCTTCGCTGCCCAGCCTGCCCTTCCTAGTCCTGGCCAGACCCAGTTCTTCCTTTGTCTTTTTTTTGAGACGGTCTCACTATGTAGTTCAGGTTGGCCTTGAGCTCACTTTGTAGCCCAGGCTGGTCTTGAACTCTCAAGGATCCTCCTGCCTCAGCCTCCCAAGTGCTAATTCTATCTCTTCCCCCAAAACGGGGACCCTCATGAGGGCAGGGGTCTTTCCGTGCTCCTGCCACTTCCAAGGTGCCTAGAACTGCTCTGGTTCGTGGTAAGGGGTGTAGGCAGCTTCCCGCGTCATTAGGACCTGAGCTGAGGCAGAGGTGCCTCCTCCTCCTAAGCCCCGGCTGCTCCTTGAGAAGGGGAGCAAGAGGCAGGAACCCCGCCCTGCGCACGCAGGCCGCACACACGTGTGTCCCTGCAGACAGCCCCGCCTCCCACTGGCCCTCCGTGCGTGCCGCTGACGTGGCTATGGTTTTGAGGCCCCAGGGGTGCAGATTCGAGTCAGAGCGTCCTGTGCTCTGCGGCTGCTGTGGAGGTGGGGACGGGCCCTGCAAACACGCACATGCAAGGTCTTTCTGCACATGAGCACACATGCGTGCACACATGGGGGACAGGGTCGCCCTGGGCTGGCTGCCTTGCTGGGAGCTGGGCCCCTCTGTGCTGCCCCGCTGGCAGGAGGGGAGGTGGAGGAGAGCTGTGGGCCTCTCCCCTCCCCCAAATCTCCCCCTCTGCTGCGGAGCCCTGCTCAGGGTGCTGCTCTGCATGTCAGTTCCTGCCTTGGGGAGGCGGCTCTCTCTTCCGCTGCTCCTGCCCAAACCACTTCCCCATGGCCCCTGCTCATGTTCAGCCCTGGGGGCCCAGCTTGTCTGCACTGTGACCACTGAGCACCCACTGTGTGGCGGGTAACATCCTGGCCACCTGATGGCTCCCAGGCTAGCGGGGCAGCCCCCACCCTGGCCAGGTGTGCACCATCAGCACCTGGCCTTGAGGGCCTGAAGGGGGGCCCTGAGGCTCTGGAAGCCAGGTCAGCGCCAGCTCGAGGTGACCTTGAGCAAGGCCCCCAGCCTCTCTGCGCCACGTGCCTGCCTTGCAGAGCTGTGGTGAGGGTTAAGTGGCTGGGTATATGCAGAGTGCTTAGCTCCATGCCGCTCCAGGAGTTGTCAGTCAGCATAAGCAGCTACCCTTAGTAAGCAGTGGTCTCCCAGGAGGGGAGACTCAGAGGCCAGGGTCACCCTGGGGATCTGGGTGCAGCCGTGTCAGAGCCAGGGTGGGGCCTGAAGCCCCCTGGGGGATAGGTGCTCTCCTGTGAGGCCCCTTGCTGCCTGGAGCCCCTGGAGCCCCACCTTCTGGGGCCTCAATTTCCCCAAGCAGGGAGTGAGCACGGCCACTTCACAGCCTCGATGGCAAGCGGTGGTCAAGGCTGCACAGTGCTGGGCCGACCATCATAACTGCTGTTCCTGTGACTGCCTGGGAGCCCAGCCTCGAGGAGTGAGGTGGACCTCGACTTCCTACCTCCTGGCCCCGGGATCCAAACACAAGGGATGACTGGGTTTGGGGGTGGATAGTCTCCCTAATAACAGCCTGTGTGAAGGAGGAAGGAAGAGGGCCAGCTAAACAGGCTGCACCCTGGAGGAAGTTGAGAGGTGGCCTGCACTGCCCGCTCCGCTGCCCCCACCCTCTGATGTCACAGGACAGCCTGCCCCTGCCCCGGTGCTATGGGGCCCCTTGAGGGTGCACTGCCCCCCAGTTCTGTGCCGATCTGGGCGCTCTCCAGGCTTTTGCACAGTCCTGTCCCATCACTTACTCCAGGCCTCTTCCACACAGGCTACAGAAAACTTTTCACCCCCCCCCCCACGCCTTCCCCAGGTGCCGCCTTGGACAATACCCATTCAACACCTCTCCTGTGCCAGGTGATTTCACATCCTCCCTTAATCTCCGCAACACCTGGTATTTTCCAGGTAAGGGAGCTGGTTCAGAGAGGCCAGGTGACTTGTCTGAGCTTACACTGCCTGTAGGCAGGTAGCCGGCTGGTCTTGGAGCCCAGGCTCTGGCCATGAATTCCCCACACCTGACAGGGGGTAAACTGTGCTGGAAGTGCTCCGTGAGGCCAGGGCCATAGGGCTCCTATTTATCAAGGAGGAAATATCACCTGTCGCTGGGAAGCCAGTGCTCCAGGGCAGCCGCAGGCCCCTGGCAGAGCCAGGCTGGGTTGGGGAACTTTCCTTGGCATTGGGTGCCTGATAGGAGGGCGCTGCTGGGAAAGCTCCGGCCCTGGCCACCTCCAGGCCTTGTCAGAAGCCACCCACCAGCTGGAGTGGGGCCTGGCACCTTCCACCCTGCCCGCCTTTATCTCCCTTTGTGGCTTTTACTATCATTTACGGTTTCATGCATCTAGTTATTTATTTACGCCCCCCCCCCCCGACAGAATGCGAACTCTTGAGCTCAAGGAGAGCCCCTTGCCTCGAGTAGCGCCTGGCCCACATGCAACTTGTTTTTGTGGAATGAATGAAAGGAATGCATGAAAGGAGTCAGGTGGCAAAAGGAAGAAGCGCAAATGTGGGAAGTTTGGTGTCAGGGTTAAATTTACTAAGACCGAACTAAGTAGATAATTCTAGGCAGAGGAGGGAAATGCACAGTAATTTAGAAAAGGGAAGGGGCAGGGCCACCAGGCCCAGCCGCGC
The DNA here is from genome assembly GCA_004027595.1 of Dinomys branickii. Lineage (NCBI taxonomy): Eukaryota > Metazoa > Chordata > Mammalia > Rodentia > Dinomyidae > Dinomys > Dinomys branickii. Next base: position 43,900 of record PVLD010005688.1, on the reverse strand, counting down.
GGTCTGGCAGGGCAACTGACTGCAAGATGGGTGCTGTGCTCTCCAGCAGGCCGTTCTCAGCCTGTGCGGAGTGCATGGCGCCCCCCTCCATGGGAAAGGATGAGACAGTTCTGGCCCCTCAGTGGGGCTCAGGGCACAGGGGTGCCGTGAGCGCGGGGAGGTTCGCAGGTGCCTGTGGCAGGAGGAGCAGGCTGTACCCTCCACGAGGAAGCCACGTGGTCGTGGTTAGCAGTTTGTCATCCGGTGCTGTCTCTAGACAGTTGTCCAATGCAGGGAGCAGCTGCTGTGCTGTTAGCTGCCCGTCTACCTGGAGCGCTTGCAGGCCGGGCTAGGGAAACCACCCGGCACACCCCTCAGACACACCGAACTCTGTGGACGGAGATAATGGCAAAGGCAGAGGGGGAGGGCTGTTTCCGGAGCTGGCTGGCGGCAAGCTCCGGAGGTGGAGGACACGGTGTTCTAGGTCTCAGTGAGGACTTGTCCCGCTGTGGCAGCCCAGTCTCACTGGCCGGGCACAACAACAATCTCCTGGTGGTTGTGGCTGTCTGGATGAGTCACGTTGCCCGCACTGAGCCGTGCGGCGATGTTATCAGCAGCCCCGCTTGCTTAATTCCTGGGTGACATCACCCACCTCATCCCCCCCTTCTCGGCAGCCTGGCACATCCTGGAAGGTACGGCCTCGCATAGCTCTTGCCAGATGCCACCCAGCCAGGTAAATGAGTGCTCAGTCAAGCAGCTACGGCCCCAAGGGATTCAGCCTGCTCTTTGCCTGGGTCCTCAGTTTACCTCCTAAGAGGTACTGTCTGGAGTGAAGTCGCCCCACTCTTTCTGATCAGTCTCTTGGTCAGGGCCAAGCTCCTTGCCCCTGCTGGCAGCTAACTGTCTCCACAGTGACCGTGGGCCCAGGGCTCTGCTCCCCAGTACTGCCCAGGGTAGGCCTGGCTGCCCCAGAGCTGCTGGCATGGGCCTTTAGTGTCCCTGGCTTCCAAGGCCCATATGGTATCCCTATGCCCTGTGCCATCTCTCCCCTTCCACCCCATGTCCCAGCACTCTTCTGGGAGCCAAGGAGCCCTGTCCTCCCAGGGCAGTCTCATCTCCCCTCTGATTGTTGACCCCTTGCTCAGTGCATATGCAGCTACCCTGGTGACACAGATGCCCAGAGGCGCCACCTCTGCAGCCAGCTCTGGCAAGAAGGAATGGTTCTTGACACCTCCTTCCCATCAGCAATGCCAGAGGGGTGAGGTTGGCAGTGGAGAGGAAAGGCTGGACCTGAGGCGGGAGGGAGGCCGCCAGCTGGGCAGGAAGAGGCTGTGAGAAGCCATTGGGTGGGGCAGAACCTGAGCTGTCCAAAGGCATCCTCTATGGCTCCAGGGCACGGTCTTCAGTGTCAGCGCTGGGCAGTGGGGGCGGGGGAGGTTTCTACAGGGGACAGCAGTTACTTGTACTCTAAGTATTTGACCAGAAGGAGTTGTTCCTTATAAGGAAAAAACCCCACAAAAGCCAAAGAACCCACTGAGGAGTAACACCTCGTCCCCCATCAGCTGAGGAGCGAATCCTGAGAGTAGGCGTGAGTGTGGAGTTGAGAGGGAGCGGAGCCCGCCGCTCTGCCACTTGGCAGCAAGCCAGCCCGGAGGCACCCTGGTCTCGGCACACCCTGAGGCTCCCCTGGACTCTCAAGTGGAGGGGCTTTACCTAGGGAGCCAGTTCTCAGCAATGATCCTCCCAAGCGGCACACTGTGAGGGTGACTAGCACCCTGTTGAACTCAGCTTGCGTTCTGCCCAAACCCCTGCATCCTTTTCCAGTTCTAGAGCTCGACCTAGTGTGTGTTTCTTCCGTTGTGCTTCCCTGCTGGGTACAGACTCAGCTCAGATGCTAGTCACCTGGGAGCACTTCCCGGAGTGGGAGAGCAGAGCCTGATTTTGGCTGTATTTTGGCTTCTCCCCGTCGCACCAGCACACACTACCACTTCCATAGTCCATGCGTACTCCAGCTCATCTCTCCCTTTCCTGCTCACAGGAGCTAGACCTCAGGTCATGGTCACGGCCCCAACACCAAGACAGGGGTGGGGTCACTCTGACCACTGTCCCCTCTCCCCATCACCTCTGGTTAGCCATCTCTTCTGCAGATCCCAACACTTTTTTTTTTTTTTGAGACAGGGTCTCGTTACATAGTTCAAGCTGGCCTTGAACTCACTATGTAACGCAGGCTGGCCTCTAACTCGCAGCAATCCTCCTGCCTCAGCCTCCAGATGGCTGAGACTAAAGGGTTGCGCCACCGCACCTGGCTGGGGGCTCTTTTCTGCTTGGCAGCTCCCTGTCTGCCTCTCTGGTTGCACACTCTGCCCTGCAGACACAGGCAGACTGGGTACATGCTGGACACAGCTGGCCCCAAATTGCTTTCTTGCATTGCTCAGGCTGCTGGGAAAGTCCTTCCTGTCCTGGAGGGTCCCTTCCATGTGGAGCAGACACCTTCCTGTGGCTGCTGTAGCTGTGAACTCAGCCCAGCCTTGGCCCAGGCCCTCAGACAGGACTACATCCCCTCTCCATGGGGCCCAGGCAGCTGAGGAGGAATCCAGTTGTACCGGTTTTTTTGCCGGGAGAACCTCAGATAAGGAGCCCGGGTCACTCACTCTCTGAGCCTTCTTTTCCTCATCTGTCAAATGGGATAGCTGGGCATGGTGGTGCACACCTGTAATCCCAGCACTCAGGAGGCTGAGGCAGGAGGATCGTTGCAAGTTCAAGACCAGCCTGGGCTACAAAGTGAGTTCAAGGCCACCCTGAACTGCATACTGAGACTCTGTCTCAAAAAGACAAAAAAAAAAAAAAAAAAAAAGAGGGGGGATGTTAACAGTACCTGCTTCACAGGAGGGGTGGTTGAGCTTCCCAAGTGCTTAGCTCTTGGCCTAGCACACCATGAGGGAGCAGCCAATGGTATCCATGGAGTCCCTATTGTCATGGATGGCTAGGAGCAGGAGGACATGTGGACGAGCCAGGCTCACTTCCAGGGCTTTCCAGCAGCCCCCTGCCCTGGCACATGCCCCGCTGCCCTTCCTGGCCATCTGCTGTTCCCTCCTAGACCAGAGCTGGGGCAAGGCCACCTCTTCCCCTTTTCCTCCTGAGACCCAAGGCCACCTACCCGAGTCAGTGCTGCTGCAGTGATGTGCTCAGGGCCACGGGGAGCGCAGTGCTGATCTGGTGTGTTGGTGAACTTGAGTCTTTGGGCTCCAGAGCCAAGACTCCATCGACCCCACCCTGCAGCTGCCCAGCCCTTGTGTGACCTCAGTCTCCTGCTCCACAAGATGGGCACACTAATTGCTTTTCCTCCTCCTCACCAGAGGAGTGGGAGAAGCGCGGAGAGAGCCTGGAAAGTTGTGGGGAGCTGGGGACTCTGCTGGGCACAAAGCTGCGGAGCCAAGCCAGGGTGGCAGACAAAACTGGAGGCACAGGGAGGCCTCACCACGTGGCCGGCCACCTCCCTGTGCCTGAGTCCACAGCGGCCCCTGCTGGTGAACCATCCAGAAGCTCGCTGTGGGCACACCAGCAGCACACTGCTTTTCCCCACTTTGGCTGGGAGAGGGCCATTCTCAGGCAGAGCAGGTCGGGGATGGGTGGTACCCAGGCATCAGGAAGCCCAGACTGGGCTGGAGGTACAGCTCAGTGGGCTAAGTGCTTGCCGCTGAGCACTAGGGCCCTGAGTTCGATCCCCGGTCCCGGAAAAAAAAAAAAAAAAAAAAAAAGAAAATGTCTGTGGTGATGAACCCAGTAAAGGGCACAGGAAGCCCAGACTGGGGTTGGGAGCAGGGCTTCCTTTCAGAAGGGTGTTCCCTGGACCAAGAGTGCACTGTTCTTCTGGACCCCCTGAAATCTTGGCAGGGGGCCAATGATCCCCAAGGCCAAGAAGCTACCCCTTGTCTGTGGTGGCTGCGTGGTCTGTGGGGAACAGGGCAGACCCCGGGATGCCAGACTAGCCCCCCCTGCCCCTCAGTGTGTGCCCCTCTACCCCCACAGGGACAGTGGATTTGTTAGTGACTGCTTGGCCTGATTCTGTGTTGGGTGCTGTGGATTCAAGGGGAATAAGTCTCTTCCTGGTCCCCCAAGATCTCAGACACGCCACTGTCTTTCCCATCACTCCCACCCCGCCTTCATCCCACTTTGATTCTTCCCTGCTCGAAGGAGGCAGCCACAGTGACCATGCACAGCACAGGTGAAAATTCAGCTCGCTGGGGCCTGCCCCGCCCTGGAGCGTCTCCCACTAACCCTGGATCGGGGCCTTCCCCAGACCGCCTCCGCAAGGCCCAGTCTCCAGGAAGCCTTCGAGCACCCCAGCCTCTGCTTCTCCCTGACTCCAGGCTTCTGCAGGCACCCCTGGCACACACTGCTTTGTCCTGCACAGTTTATCTTATCTGTCTGCACAGAAGCTCCCAGCTTCTGGAGGGAAGGTTTATGTCACCTGCTTCGGAGGAGGAGGCAGGCCATGGAGGTTCCTTTGCATCTTTACAAATCCGTCCTCCCAGCAGGGACTGCTTTTGCCCTTGGGAGCCATTGGGAATGTTTGAAGGTAATTTTGATAAGACTGGGGAAGTGGGTGCTCCTGGGATCTAGTGGGGAGCTGTCAGGGCCCTGTAGTATCCTACAGTGCACAGAGCAGCCCCCTAACCCACGACTGTCCGGTCCCACACGTCAGTGTGCCCAGGTTGAGAAACCCTGATTTAAATGAAGCCATGGATTAGGTATTAATATAGTGACCAAGAAGCAGTAACGGCTGCTATAGGAGAGTTTCTCATTCTACTGAAGGGGACAGGCCAGGTACCACGAGGTGGACACTGGTTTCCCTTCCTGTCACCTTTGCAGGCCCAGGGGTCTTCCACATCTTTTCTGGGCTGGAGGAGGAGCCAGGGCCTGTTTGGAGTCTGAGGTGAAGTGAGGCTTCTTTGGGGACCTTTTGGGCACAGAGGGTGCCTCGGCCGGGTCTGTGTGATGAGGCTAGAGAAACTTCTTTCAGTCCTGATGGTCGAAAAGGTCTTTGACATGCATGGCCATTTCCCCTTTGCTGATGGCAGGATCCTTGCAGCAAGGGCCGAGGGTGGAGCACTGACTCCCACCCCCTTCGCCAGATGTGGCGGTCATAGTGGCAGTAACTGCCCTCCCTGGGAAGAGCTGGGAAGAACGAGAAGGCTTTGATAGGCCCCATCAAAGCTCCTGCACCCCCTGGGGACCGACTGGGTGGGTGGGGGTGCAAAGGAAACAGCTGCCAGCCAGGCCCCAGTGCAGAGGTGGAGGCCACAGAGGGTGTCCCCTTTGGGCTGGAGTTAAGAGTGTCCCAGAGGATGGTCACCCTGAGACAGCCCTCTGGAGGCTTTTCAGGGCCTTTCCTGACCTCTTACTGGGTGGGTTCAAGTGACCAAGGCCTCCAGGCAGCTGAGTGAAAAAGCCTTTCATTGTGAGGGGCTTGATGCCTATCCCCAGGGGCAGGGGTCCAAAAGGGCAGGACGGGCGGACCCTCCCAACCCAGAGGAGTCTGGTCTCCAGTCAGCCAGGGACTCCCCGAAATGCCCTCCGGACAGCACAGAGCTGCCTTCTCAGAGGCAATTGGCACCCAGGGTCTGAGCTTGGCTGGGGAAAGATGAGGCTCAGAGGACCCTGGCAGGAGTCAGAGCTGACCGGAAAGCCATCTGGGCTCTGCACCGCGTGTGATTTCCACAGTGGGACAGAGCTCTGCGCGTCCTCAGCCCAAGTCCTCACGCTGCTTGTTTTCAGCCTGACATGAAAACAAAGGTTTTGCCTTTTAATTTGTTTGCAGCTTGCAGAAAGCACAATTGCGAGAAACTTGGGACCTAGAAATGTCTTGAGTATTTGGGGTTCAGTTGGGAAATCACATTGGGAGGTGGCTGAAGATGCAGCTGAAACTGGCTGTGTCCCCCTTACCTTCAGGGACTGTGTGTGCAAGTACATGCAGCAGTGCGGGGCTCACGAGTATCATTTGTGCCCTGTCTGGCTGTGTGTGTGTGTGTGTGTGTGTGTGTGTGTGTGTGCGCAGAGAGAGAGAGAGAGAGAGAGAGAGAGAGAGAGAGAGAGAGAGAGAGAGAGAGCGCAAGCCAGAGCACACGTGTGCCTGGCTGTTGGGTCCTTCCCATCAGTGTCTCTGCAGGTTGATTGTTGGAGCAGTGGTCCAGTGAGGGACCCTCGGTTAATTGGAGCCTGCCCAGGCTTCCTGCCCAAGGAGGTCGGAGTGGGAGACCATGTGTGGAAATATCCTTTTCATGAGATCAGAAATGAAAGATCCTGCCTGTAGTTATAGCCCTTTTTAAGTCAGAGCTAGAGGGACCTTACTGTTCCCTGTGGACTAATTCTCTCATTGTACACTCGGGGTCTGAGACTAGCACTGAGACCAGCTCATGCTGTGGGCTGCCAGGGATCAGGGGGCTGTCAGGGATCAGGCAGGAGCTGCAGGAGAACCTGGCCTTGGGTCAACCGCAGCCAGACCTCTTCAAAACTGACCTGAGAGGTAAGAGTCTAAAAAACAATGAAAGGATTTTCAGTGTACATATGTCACAAGTGTTGCATGGAATATTTTACATTGAATAGTTGTTCATTATTTTTCTGGAATGCAGCTATAACTAGGTATCCTATATGCCTGTTTCTAAGTCTGCCAACTTACTCCCAAATGGGCTAAGGGGCTTAGAGAGAAGTGGGAAGGTTCTGGTTGTGTCCCACTCAGGGCCTGCTAACCCAGGTGACCCAAGTCAGCCTGTCAGGCAAAATGCACAGACTTCTGGAAACTCCCTCATGTCTTCCTCCCCCGTGCATCTCGTGAATGTTTCCTGGTGTCCATCCAGGCTGGGTCCTGGATCCTAGGTTAGATCTACTTAGTCTAACTCAGTGGACCTGAGTAGCAGTCAGGGTAACTCCGTGAGGCACAGGAAACCAGACTGGCTGGGCACCACTTTCCTACTCACATGCCTGCTGGTCTGCAGATGTTGAGAGACACCGCTGTGATGAGTCAAATGTGTCTTTTTCCAAGGCAAGTCTTACATAATGACCTTTGGCTACGCAGCGCAGCATGCTTCTCCATCAAGACGGCACCAGAAGTGTAAAGTTACGGTAGTGAGAGGACGCTGTCGTGGAGGGTGGGGCTATCCATGCTGGAAAGGTGGGACCTGCAGGACTCGCCTGTCTGTGTGCTCTGCCCCTTAGAGGCCTGGGGACCCTTGCCAGACTAATGCATTCAAACCAAGGCAGGATTGCAAACGAAACCAATGAGACTAAAATACAGGCTCTAAACATCACAGGGCCAATTCTATGCTCCTTTATCAACTCTTTCACGGTGACCATTTGACAGCGGTCGTGGATAATACAGGACACCTTAAAGGATCTGCAGCAACTCTAAAACAGTGCGTGTAATTTCTCCTGGTGAGAAAGCCCCAGGTTCTGTTAGCATTACCATAGAGCTTTCCTACATTCACTTCGACAGGCAGTGCTAAATTTCAGGTAAAGGTTAGTGAAAACACATATTCTTTTCCATCCAAATTCATGGATCCCTAAATTCTCCTTACAGACCTGTGGGTCTGGGCAAAGAACACTTGCTTGAGAGGGAAACCCACAAGAAGGTTAGGAAGGAGTGTGGGTGAGAGCCACCTATGCTCAGGAACAGGGGACAGGTGGGCAGGCCAAGGGCAGGCCACGGGGTGGGTAGGTATGTGGGTGCACTCTGTGACTGACTCCAGGACGCCAAAGAAGCCTCCCAGGGCTCCCCTACCTGTACTGCCTGATGCACAGCAGCAATCTTTGGGTTAAGCATTGTCCTCCAAGGTCCTTGTCACCCTGTGGAGCACGTGGTCAGAAGCTGTCCTTCCTCAGCAAGCAGCGTGGCAGTGCTGAGGCCTGCGCCCTGGGGTGGGAGGAGAGGAAGCACAGAGGGGGAAGTCTCAGGCAGTGCTGGTGATCAGGCCAGGCCAAGAGCCGGGTTCTGAAAGGAGCCAGGCACCTTCGGAGTGAGGGGGAGGGTCCTGGGCGGAGGTGGGGCTGTGTCCAAACCAGAACTGGTTTTTGTCCTGCAAGGTAGGAGTGTACAGGATAAGATGCATAGGGAGGAAGCCATGAGGACGTTTCTGGAAGTCTGTGCCTTTTACCTCCTTCCTGAGCTTCCTCTCCCCTCCTCCCACTCAGAAGCAATTTCCTTTTTTCAAAACACAACTCAAAACATTTAATCTCAGAGGATTGTCCGTGAGGAGAACTGTGAAAGCAAGCTGTCTCTAAAGCTGTAAGAGAAAGAGAGGACATTAAAAAGTCCATTTGCCATGTGAAGTGACTCGAATCTCTGGCTGCTGACCACTTGTATCCTGTCTGCAGTGGGCATCAGCTGGGGCCACAGCTCAGGGTTACTGTCCCTCCTCTGTCTCCACCTGCCCTGAAGTGGCCCAGCCTCATGGAGACATTTGAGACATAAGTACATAAAAACCCTGGGTTTGGGGAAGATTAGCTCTCTGTGGCCCCTGGAGGCAACATATGGGGAGAGACTAAGCATGCAGATTCCTGGACCCCCTTCCAGTGTAATGACTTGGAGTCTTCTAGCAACTCCTGGTCACTCTGTGGCAGTCTGATGTCCACCCTGAGCAGCCACGTTTCCAGACTGGTGGCCTGCTTGCTCCTGAGCTTCTGAAGGGGGTTTCTGGGGGGTCTCTCAAGACAGTGCTTCTAAGAAGGAACTTGGTGACTGAACTTCCCAGCTCTGCAAACTGCCTCGGAGGGATGCAGTTGTCCTGAAGGCGGGCCATGAGGTGGTGTATGGTGGGATGCGCACTGCTGTGTGTGTGGAACCCTCTGATGCCAGGTGACAGAAGGTACACACTGACACAATAGGATGTATTAGAGTCAGCTGACAGGTGTTTCAACCACTGCTCAGGAATGAGGCCCCCTGACCTCATCACTCATGACCACTGATATGAGGGAAAGAGGCCCTTAGAAAGCTCGGGCCTTCCATCCCTTTGGGACAAACCACCCCTGACCCAGCCTGGACCACCCGTGTCTGTGGCTCTAGAAACTCAAAGGTCTTGTCCAAGCTTTAATTACTACTTTAGTGACTGAGTGAGATCCTGTCTCAGAACAAAAAAAGTAGAAAAAGGTCTGGGAAAAGGTCCTGGGTCTAGGGGAAAAAATGACATTGGCAAGTTTTACACAAGCATTGATCTGATAAGTGCTCAGCTCCCTTTTGGGGCTCCTTCTCTTGGCCCCCTCTCAGGGAAGTGGGCAGGAAAAGAGGCTTTGACAGATTCACGAGTGATGTGACAACATGCCATGCAGGAGTCCACTGATGTGAAGTGACCTGTGTCTCCTGAAGGAGCTGGGGTATGGAGGACCCCTGGAATGACTCTCCTTGAAAGAAGATGGGCTGGGGATATAGCTCAGTGGAATAAGCGCTTGCCTAGCAAGCGCAGGGTCCTGAGTTCGATCCCCAGTACCGCAAAAAAAAAAAAAAAGAAAGAAGAGCAATTGTCTCCATTTGATTAAACCTGGCCCTATTTTTGCATGTTGATATGTGTAAGGTTGGCTAAGTTTTGTCTTTATGCCCTCAACTGGCTTTAAGCAATGCAAATGGGCCTAGCAGAGGTGCTGAGGTGCTGATGAGGAAGTGGTTTAAAGCTATGGGACAGGTTAGTGAAGCTCCATCCATTGCTCCCAAGTATGTATAAATTGGACCAAGTAAGACACGCTGTTGGCCAAGAATGAGCCTCAAGCAAAGAGGCTACGACTTCTCAGGGCTTGAAAATTACACATAAGAACTGAAGCATCAACCCCAAAACACTAGATACTGCCCCAATCTGTGTTATGCAGATCACTCCTTCTGTATCTCCTTCTCTCTGCATATTGCAGAGGGTATTTCAGGCCTCCTACTTAGCCCAGCTCACAGTACTCACGTACTTCCTGCCACACTCACAATCACTCATCCCTGAGCCACTCCAGTCTTCGTGAATAAATAAAGTCCAGGTTTGGCCCTGGTTTGAGGTCTTTGTTGCAGTTAGCCATTATTCTGACTGCACATAGGATCCTTTTGGCTCCTATAACTACAAATACATCTTAGTGTCTTTATCCTTGCCATGCATTGCACCAGAAGTGGTAGATTGGAATTAAATTATTAGAATTCCAATAACTTTCCCATTGGATTACAAATGTGGATATTTCTGGACTGCAATGAGGTCCACAAAGGCTTTCTATACTGAAGACCAGATTTCTTTCCCTGAACAAGTGGCACTAACTGAAGAGACACCCCGCTGAGCCCTGCCCAAATCCTTGACTCACAGAATCATGAGCAATATATAATGAATCCTTGCTGCTTTAAACCACTAGGTTTCGGGATTGTTTGTTACACAGTTATAGCTAGCTGAGACACTTGTCATGTGTATGGAGTACAAGTGTATGGAATGAGTGAATGCCAAATTGCAATGCTGGATGTGAAGCTCATCTCTTCCATCAGTTTTAGTACTCACTAAGACTTGACACATCAATTTTCTAATATGATTAACTGTGGTGGTATATTTTCTGTGTCAACTTGACAGGGTTGCTAGGTACCCAGATATTTAGTCAAACATAATAGGTGTTTCTGTAAGGGTGTTTTTGAATAGATTTAACATTTAAAATCTGTAGACTTAGCAAAGCAGATTGCTCTGAATAATGTGGGTAGGCCTCACTCAAGCAGTTGAAGGACTAAAGAGAGCAAAGGCTGACCCTGAATAAGAGAAGATTCTCTTATCTAATGACCTTTAAGCCAGTCATCATCTCTTCTTCATTCTTCAGCAGGCACTCACCTTCAGATTGGAACTGGGACTTCGGTGCTGCAGGTTTTGGTTTTGCCTTCATAAGCACTGGAGCCAATAACTTATGCTAAATCAACCTCTCTATGCACCTATCTCTATGTCTGAGTTTCAGCATGAGTAGGATGTGTGGAGGCCCACCTGGGTGACTGTCCTTGAAGGAGGGGCAGTTGTCCCCCTTTTGGCCAAACCTGGCCCTATTTCAATGTATTGATGTGTGCAGAGCTGGCTGGGACTTTTCCTTATCTCTTCAACTGGCTTCAAGCAATGCATGTCAGTACAACTGAGGTGCTGATGGTAGTCTCTGAAGACAACAAGTGTGTTTCCCCAGCCCCCCACCCCACCCATTATTCCCATGTATGAACCAGGTGGGATGAAGAGCCAATGCTCCACTCTGTCTGCTGGGATACAGCCTCAAGACAGCCTTGAGATAGAGGCCATGACTCCCTGCGGCCTGAAAGATTATACAACAGAGCTGAAGCACCGACCCCAAAACATCAGATACTACCTCAGTTATGTTATGCAGGTTACTCTTCCTGCATATCCTTCGCTCTACATTTGCAGAGGTGATCTCAGGCCTCCTACCTAGCCTAGCTCATGGCATTCAACTACTTCCCACAGTTCTCAGAGTCACTCATCCTCAAGCCACTCCTTTCTTCATGAATGAATAAAACCTGGGTTCGGCCTTAGGTCAAGGTCTTGGTTCTGGATGGCCATCATCATGGCTGGACTTAGGACCCCTTGGCTCCCCATAAGTACAAATATGCCTTAGTGTCTTTATTTTCACCATGGGTTGCACTGGAAGTGGTGGATTGGAATTAACTCGCTAGAATTCCAATAACTTTTCCATGGGATTATCAATGTAAACTTTCTAGGCCACAGTGAGGACTGGAAAGAGCTCTCTATAAGATGCAGCCAGGGCCGGGGATATAGCTTAGCAACAGAAGTGCCTGCCTGGCAAATGCAAGGTCCTGAGTTCGATTTCCAGTACCAAAAAAAAAAAAAAAAAGATGCAGCCGACAGTCTCCTAACAGAGATGCACCCTCAACCTCCAGTATGCAAACAGACACAAGATGGCGACAGGGATGATGCCACCTGGTCAGGGAGGCTGGGGAAACGTTCTCAAAGAAGTGCTGGAGCTGTGTGATGAAGGGTGATTGGGAATGAGCCAGTGAAGAGGGGAGACAGGAGGTTCCATAAAGCATGTGCAAAGGAGGCTGCCTCCAGAAACAGAGATGGCCGGCGTTCCGGTGACTGAATGAGAGCTGCGGTGGCTCGAGTGGGGTCCTCACTGGCTGGGCGGACCAGGGACCTCGGAGCTCTGTCACGGAGCAGTGGAAGGACAATGAGCCATGTCGACAGTGTCAAATTTGCATTTCCAACAGCTGTCCGAGGCTGCTGCATGGCATAACGTTAGCAGAGAGGAAAAGCTGTGTGGAGTCCAAGGCAGACTAGAGATGGCTGGGGGCAGAGTGGCGCTGAGACGCAGGCGGAAGGGCGAGGCCAATTGGAAAGCAATGAATTAGGGTGGCAGCACTGAATGTGGCCGCCCAGCTGCACATGGAAGGTGAGACTGAGGGAGGGGTGAGGGATGGCCGAGTCAGGGATGGCAGAATAGGTGGCGGTGGTGCCATTTGGAATGGGACAGAAGGTGGGGATGACAGTCAGGGGCAGGAGGCAGCTACCGACTCACTGGGTGAACCTGGGCAGGTTACTCTGAAACCTCTGGCTGCCTCAGTTTCCCGAACTGGGGTAAGTGACATAAGCAAGGGGACACCTGTGGAAGGCCTGGTGTACTGGGGCTGCTAGTCTTTCCTCTGCGGGGAGGTGCGCACAGGTACTGGGTGAAGGATGAAGTGAAGGTGAGCACTGAGGGGCGCCAGTCTTACTGTCACGCTCTGTGGGCCCACAGGGAAACGGTAGGGAGAATTTCCTCCACTCACCTGTCTCCAGCCCTGGTGTTCGGCACCCACAAGCGGAGAGCAACCATCGGAGCTGAGGTATCACCAAGGCCTGGCATGGGTGGGAGGAGGGCGCAGAGTTCAGGTAGTAAATGTAACCAGGGAGCGCACAGAGTGGGGTTGCAGTGAGGGCAGTATCAAAGGCGGGGGGTGGTGGTGGCTGGTGGAGCAGCGCACGCCTGCAATCCCAGCACTCGGGAGGCTGAGGCAAGGGGATCAACATGAGCTCGAGGCCAGCCTGGGCTACATAGTGAGTTCAAGGCCAGCCTGAACTGCACAGTGAGACCTTGCCTTAAAAAAACAAAAACAAACAAACAAATAAATAAATGGGGATGAAGTTCAAGACCAGATTCACATATTAGCCCATTTTCAAAATGCAGGATGTTCCCTTAGCCTTCCTTTCCCTCCCAGCCCTCCAGGCTGTGAGGACTGCCAGGCAGCCCTCCTCTGAGCGGCGGGTCAGGCACCCAGGCTCCTTCCAACCTGCAGCTTTGCCATCTCCGGGCCACAAGGTCATGACAAAGGGAGGTGGAGGGAAGAGGCATACCTGCTTCTTAACGCGCTCAGCTCCAAGTGCAGTGCACAGCTCCTGCTCCCACTCGCTGGCCGCCCTTGACCGCAACAGAACTAGGAAGAGCCAAGGTGGGTGCCTGGGAGGAGGCTTCCGTTAGTGACTAGCTACTCAGCTCCGCTATGACAGGGTCGGCTGAGCTCCAGGGTCCCAGTGTTGGATGCAAGAGCCTGGTAAAGAGGGTGCATCTGGACAGCAACTTGAACTCTGCCAGCCTGGGGTCTATCTGGGACTGTGACGCTTGGTAACCATGGGGGGCAGCCGGGGAAAGGCTTTCCCAGTAGCTTCCCTGGGAGGGAAGCAGACAGATCAGGGGGAAGCAAGGGGAAGGAGCCAGGCTTAACCTCTGGGATAATCAAGTTAAGAAATGCAGACAGCCAGAAATGGCTAGGGGAACAGCCTATGCAGCGGCGTGGTGTGGTAGCCCCTGCTGTGTGCAGCTCCCCACTTGACGTTCAGCCAAGACCCGTGGAAGTGGGCAAGGGCAGCGAGATTGGGCCTTGGACCTGTTTCGTTGGGATATCCTTTCTTCCCTGCTTTCCTCTCTTGTTTTCTAGAAGGGGCCTGGGGGACACACTGAAGCGCAGGCCTTGAGAGGAGGGGCAGGGCCTGGCTCCTCTTCCCCTGCTGGCTCTGACACGGCCTGTCCCCGATGCCCAGGTCCGTTCCTGCATTCTGTGCTGTCAGGTTTCCTGCGGCTGCCCAGTGTGTGTGGTTGAGTGTGGTCCCTTCTCTGTGTTTCCCATCTAAGGGGAGGGGACTTGGGTGTCACGGATGTTCAACAGGCTGTGCTGTGAAGGGCCCTGGAGTCATGAAGGGCAGCTCCCCGGGCTCTGCTCTGCCTCAATGTCCCTTTCTGTCGGCTTTCCAGAACTGTGCCCGGGGACCATCCAGCAGCACCAGCCTTCAGCCCTGGCCCCAAGCAGCCTGGCCCCATCTGGGGAGAATACTGGGCCCTGTACTGCCCATTTACAGTGTGTGGAAGAACCTTCGGTCAATTGCAGGGTCTGAGTTCCCTGTCTTCTCACCTGCCATTTCACCTTTTCCACCAGTGTTTTGTATCTTTGTTTGTGTTTGCTTATTTTATACTAGGAATTGCACCTAATGCTTTCCAGCTGAGCTACACCCCCAGTACCGCCTCCCCTTGATTCTGAGACCCATCTCACTCAGTCACTAAGTTGCCCAGGCTGGGTGCAAACTTGCAATCCTCCTGCCTTAGCCTCCCAGAGTACTGGAATTTCAGGCTGTCTCCTACATGACCAGGTCTCATAGGGTAACAGTTAAAAGTGGACTTTGGAAGAGGGTACATTTGAATGGCTAGCATAGGTTCTGCTATGCAGAAGCTGGCTGCATTACACTGGGCAGTCTTCTCTGCCTCAGTTTACTCATCTGTAAAATGAGCACAACCATGCTATCAACTTAACAGCTTGATTGTGAAGACTAATTGGGGTGGTGACATAATGCCTCTGCCCACGGAAAGTGTGATGACCCTCAGTGACAGCCCAGAGAGAGGTGGGACTCTCAGAGCTGGGTGCGGGCCCGCACCTCTCGCCCCCAGCTCCCAGCCTTGCTTCTTTCTTCCCTGCGCCCCTCAGCCCCTCAGTCCAGCCTACTTCAGGCCAGAGCAAAATATGAAAGCCCTGCTCAATCCGGGCCTTTGGGGGAGTGTGTGAGTGACTGAGTCTGTGAATGATGGCCCTGCAGGTGCCAGGGACCCCCAGCTCTGCCCACACCCGGTGCCAGGGTGCTGCCTGCATGACTGTCAGTGGTTACCACCCCCAACTGCCTCCCCATGCCCGAGTCTTATCAAAGACTCAGTTGAGAGAAATAAAGTTCGTGGGGTTATTTAAAGGCCACACATTCCATCCATTCTTCCAGACGGTGTTTATCCCTGAACCGAGGCGGACTCTCACAAAACCGGGGCGTTCTTGGACCACACTACTGAGCCACCACAGGGTCCTCATATGTCCTTCCTCCCCTGATGGTGGCCACTTT
The DNA here is from genome assembly GCA_004027595.1 of Dinomys branickii. Classification (NCBI taxonomy): domain Eukaryota; kingdom Metazoa; phylum Chordata; class Mammalia; order Rodentia; family Dinomyidae; genus Dinomys; species Dinomys branickii. The sequence goes on along the minus strand of PVLD010005688.1, from coordinate 28,565 downwards.
ATGGACAATTACTGAAGAAGCCCCACTTTCACCACCTCGGCTAGGTCCCCTACAAAACCTAGGAGCAAAAACAGTTTCAGCTCCTGTTTCCCCCAGGAGCTCCTGATGGGGCTTCGATGTCTGGGCAAGGTGACCCGTGGGACTGATGCCAACTCCCGCTTCATCTAGCTGCTAGCAGGCTCAGAGCCACATTTGGGGGTTCACTTTAAGACTCTTAGAGGACCTCTTGGCCTGTCGCTTAAAGGAGAAGCTTTTCTTCCCAGATGCTGACGTCTAACAAACAGCATTATCAGTAAGATTTTTCTACACATTTTAAGCCTAGGCATGGTGGTGCATGCCTATAATCCCAACTCTCAGGAGGCTGAGGCAGGAAGATTGTTGTGAGTTCAGGGCTTCACAGGGAGACCCTGTCACAAAAAGAAAAAAAGAAGACTTTCCATGGGTCATGTCAATTGCTTCAGTGCCCTGGTACAGCCAGAGTGGGAGCAAGGAAATTCAGTAATCTGCATCCTGGGAAACCAGCGCCTGGTCGAGCGAGTTGGAGAACAGCGATGGGGAGAGACGTTCGGTGCGAGGCCATTGCAGTTGGGGTGGAGGCTCTGGCTTTGCTGAGCTGAGGAGCCTGAAGACAGAATTTTTCCATGAATTTGAGAGGAGAAGCACAGCCATTGCTCAACGCGCACTTCCCCCTGCGGTCCCCAGGCTTTCTGGGTATTTTCGTCACTTTGCGGAGCACTGAAACCCCTTTCTCTTCCTCTTTGAGCGCCACACTCCTACCCACCCTTCCCTTCCTGAGCACGCCCCTGCGGCCCCCCCCCTCCATCTGGGCGCGTGCCGGGCTGCCCACTGGGACCGTCCTCCTCTCTGGGCGAGACGGGTCTGAGGCCCGCAGTTTGCTCCTGGAGCTGGACGACAGCCCAGGAGTTTAGGCTCCTCTGTAAGAGCAGCGTAGAGCAGCGCCTGTGAGACTGCTGTCTTTTTGGTTTCTTTTCATTGATCCTGTGCCTCAGTGCATGGTCTATTTTGTTCATTATCGTAGCAGTAATCTCTTTAGATATATATTTTTAATATGTATGTTTTAAATATATATAAATTTTGTTTTTATGGTGATAGGGATTGAACCCAGGACCTTATGTGTGCTGGGCAAGTGCTTTACTACTCAGCCACGCTCCTAGTCATTTGGGGAGGGGCGTGACAGATTGAACCCAGAGCCTTTGCACTGAGCTGCCACTATAGCCCCTTTTTTATTTGTTACTTGGAGACAGAATCTCACTCTGTCACTAAGTTCCCCAGGCTGGACTTGAACCTGCAGTGATCCTGCTTCAGCTTTCCAGAGTGCTGGGATTGCAGGCATGCGACACTGTGCCTGGCTGAAGTTTTTATTAACAAATGTTAGTCATCCTAGGAAGGCTCTTTTTTCTGCTGTTTCTACCCGGTGCAGGGTTTCTGCGCCTCAGCACTTTTGACATTTCAGGCCCATCTGTCTGCAGGGCCTTGCGCGTTGGAGGATGGGACACAGCCCCGCTGGTCTCTCTGTGCTGCTCATGAGTTGTCCCCACCCCGTGTATGACCCTGAAAATGTCTCCAGACACTGCAAATACTCCCTAGAGGAAGGGATCCAAGCGGACCCCAGGCTGCGAACCACTCTCCCTTTCGCTCTGCCTCCCTACCCCTCCCCACGGAGCCTTCCTGGATGCGGGAGCTCTGGGTCCCGGGTGCCTGCATCGTCGCAGCTCTGGGGACTGTCCACTCACTCTTTTGCCCAATTTTCTTTCTTTTTTCTCTTCTGGGTGCTGCTGCGAGCCGAGCCAGGGCCTCGTGAATGCTAAGCACGTGCTCTAGTACTGAGCTGCAGCCCAGCTCCCTCGCTCCGCTTTCACTTGAGGTTGTGTCTTCCAGTTTGCCAAGGGGGCCCCTGTGTGGTCCTGCTAAGAGTGTGCCTGGGGGTCGCACCTGTGTCTCCTTCCTTTCTATCACCGCGTGCTGACTCTCACCTTGGAGGTGAGGAGGAGGCAGGCGCGGAGCCGCCGCTGCCAGTACACACGGTGCCAGTCAGGGACAGAATCCTGCAGCCACCTCCCCTTCCCCCAAGTATGAGGTCCCAGGATCAGACCAAGCCTGAGGGGCTGTGGGGAGGAAGCAGCTCACTCAAGGCCTCGTAGGTCCTGAACAGCACCGATGGGACCTCCTTGAGGGGATGCCCAGGAATGACCCAGGGATTCTGCTTCTGTGTTTGGCAGGGGGCCCGGGCTCTGGTGAGAAGGTGTGGAGGGGCCGGAGAGCCTGTGGGAGGAGGGTGCTGTCAGCTAGTGCTGTTTGAGAGAAGTCACTAAGGCTCACAGGCTCAAACGACTGGCCTGAGCTTTCTAACCTAGCCTCTGCGGGCAGCCCTGTCATCTGCTGGCCCTGGCAGTGAAGTGCTTATTTCCAGGTGCAGGACGTGATTGATGGACGGGAGCTGGGGGCGGCAGAGAGAGGCTTTGTTGCCTAAATGCCTTTCACATGACTCCCTGACCTCAGGCCCCGCCCCTCTTGTCTTTTTCTCCTTCGCTGCATTCTGCCCTACTTCAGTTTTTCCTTTCTCAGTCTGCACAAAGCCCTGAGCCTAGGAGTTTCCCCTGGAGCCTGCTGTTTCTGGCTGAGGTTCATTTCCAGCTCTTGGACCCAGCCCTGGGCTTTGGGACCTAGAGGTCCATGGAAAGGCCTTGGCCTGGGCTCGGGATATGGGAGATGCCCCCTCCGAGTAGGGCCTCTGTGCCCTATGCTGCTGGGTTACAAGCACAGAGTCCTGGTCCGCACCACACCCCACCATCTCTGACACATCAAGGAGCACATCTATGTGCCTTCCCATCAGCAGGGGCTGGAAATGCATCTCCTCTGGCTTGGGCTGTCCCCACAGTGGCTGACACCTATCATTCAGTCAGGGTCACCTGACGTCTTTCCAGATAGCCTGATTTCTGGGCCTCGGCCACAGTTCTGACTTTATTGGTCAGGGCTGTGTGTGGGTCCAGGAGGCTGTAAAATCTCCGTGCATGACTCTGCTCTGTGACCAGGATGGAAAGGACTACATTCCTGGGGACAGAGCGTCACCAGAAGAGCACTGAGCACAGCTTGCATCTGGACAGCCCTCTGTCACGGTGCATTCCCAGCAAACCCTGGCCCTCTCCAGTCATTCTGCAGAAGCATCCGAGGGAAAATGTTCCAGTTGTGGAATTTTAGATTTTGAAAGAACAAGAAAATCAACCAAGCCCCTCACTCCACACACAAGAGGGCCACATCTGCAGGGAGCTTGTGGACTTTCCAGCAGAAGCCAGCTGGTCTCTGGGCTGTCTCTCTGCAGCGCTGCCTTTGCAGGGTCTGTGTTGAGCCCTCTTCGGCTCCTCGGGTGGATGGGGAGTGGACCTGTCCACTGCCCACTGCAGGGGGAGACTGGCAGGGAAGCCCTCTGCAGCCAGAGCATGTGGGTCTCAGCCAAACTTTGCAAGAAAACTTCTGCAGGCTGCTGACCTTCTGCAGCTGTTTCATAGGCCCTGTGGAATGAAAGGGGAAGTTTGGCTGTATTTAGAAAGTTGTGCACAAAGAAGAATGGCGGGGGTGAGAACAGGGCGAGGAGGGGGCCGGGTGGGGGTCCGGAGGAGGCAGCGGGAGGTCCAGGAGTGATGCCAACAGGGGCCAGAGGACAAGGGCTTGATTTGGGCCCACATGTTGTCACTTTGGAAGAGCTTGGGGTTGGAAGGTGGGGATAAGGCTGAGAGTACAGAAGGGAAGGGGAAGGGGAGGGAGGAAGAGAAGTTCCCAGTTACGGAGCCTGGCTTTTTCTCTCTTTCTTTGTTTCTTTCTTTCTTTGTCCTTTTGAGACAGGATCTAGCTATGCAGTTCAGGCTGGCCTTGAGCCAACTTTGTAGACCAGCCTGGTCTTGAAATATATATATATATATATATATATATATATATATATATATATATATATCACCCCTGGTACTGAGGGATCGAACTCAGGGCCTTGTGCTCACCAGGCAGGCGCTTAGTCCACTGAGCTATATCCCTAGCTCTGTTTTTTTTAAGCTGAAAGCAAATGCTGAATGTGCTGGGAGCATATCTACCCCTCCAGAGGCTCCGCCTGTAATGGGGACAGGGAGAGGGGAGAACATGGCCCAGCCCTGGGGCAGGGAGCTATAGGAGGAACTCTTGTCTCCCTCAAGGCAGGCAGAGATTCCGTGGTGTCTTACTTGGGTCACCAGAGCCCCCCTCCCCCAATGGGTGACTTACAAACCACAGTTGCAGGGGCTAGAATCCCAAGACCAAGTCTCTGGCTGAGTGGGTGGTGAGGGGTGGCTGGCTTCCTCGTGCCTGGTGCCTTCTTCCTCTGCTCTCACATGGTGTAAAGAGCAAGGGATTGGTCTGAGGCCTCACTGCCTCATGTATGGGTCACTAATCCCATTCACGAGGGCTCCACATTCAGGAACTTATTACCCCCTAAAGGCCTCACCTCCAAACACCATTATCTTGAGAGTGAAGATTTCAGCATCTGAGTTTGGACAGACATAAGCATCTGGGCAACCTGGAGTGTCCTATCCTTAGGATCAGAAACACACTCACTCTTCCCAGGGCTGACTTGGGGCTCAGGGGACAATGGCAGTGGCAAAAAGGCTAGAGAGGCCCCTAGCCCTGGTGTCACAGGTCTGAAGCAGTCAGAGAGCCTGATGAAGGAGCCCTAGACCTCAGGTTCCTGGTGCTGCCAGCTACTGGGAGAGCTGGCCCTCTGCCATCCTGAGGAGCGGAGTGGGACCCGCACTTCAGGGCTCAGTATCTTAGGCTGTCCCCTCTCAGCCCCCTCTCAGCCTCCTCCATCCAGAGGAGGAAATGGAGCCCCCGCTGATGGTCTAGACCACCCCTCCTGCCTCAGGCCATCTACTGCTATCCCTCGGGGACTGGCACCTGCAGGACACTGCTCTCTGCTGACCCCCATGCCAGAGCCAGCCTCATACCTGTGCATGGAGATGGAGTGACAGACAGGGGTCCTGCCCTCACTAGAAATATCCTTCACCAAAGCTGCTCTTCTCCAGGCAGGTGACCAGGACAAGAAGACCCTATCCTAAGACCAGTCATGTTATACGGGCCCCAGAGAGGGTGCCACTACCTCTCTGTGGGACACAGTAGGATCAGTAGCCAGAGGGACCAGGAGTTAGAGACCGGGGTGGGTGAGAAGAGGCTGCCTAAGATACTGAGCCCCGAAGTGCAGGTCCCAAAGGGCACATTCAATGTGTCCCTGGGAAGCAGGCTGCTCCACTGCAGCTGAAACCCATGCAGCTCAACTCAGCAAGACCCCCCCTGTTGTGTTACTCATGAGTGTTTAGTAAGCACGGACTATGTGTCAGCTGCCAAGGTACAGGACATAGTCCCTGCTGTGTGGTGCTTGTAGTCTGTGTCCCTCCTAAACTGTCATGGATGCCCAGTGGGCCGGTGGGAGTAAGTAAAGTTCTTTCCTCTGTTATTTCCCTAGGGAGACAAGATTCATACACAGGAGACTCGAGGAGAATGAGGCAGTGATTAATTAGTAAGTCCAGTGCTGATTCCAGAAAGCACATGGCCAGGTTCAGGCTATGCATAGCCCTAAGTGCTCTGGGTGGACCTCGGGTCAGCCCCACTGTCTATGTTCATGGAAGGATGAAGAATCTGATTAAGTGGGCCTGATTATTAACCAGTCTTAAATAAAACATATATCAGCTCTAGCTGGAGGTAGTGGTCCACCCTTATCATCCCAGCACTCCGGGAGGCTGAAGAAGAGGATCAACAGGAGGCAGGAGGATCAAGAACAGCCTGGGCAACTTAGTAACTTAGTGAGCTTGTCTCAAAGACAGGGGTGTCGTACTGGGAATGCAGCTCAGTGCAAAAGCCCTGGGTTTAACCTCCAGTATCACAAGCGAGAAGGAAGGAGGGAAGGAAGGAAGGGAGGGAAAACGAAGACTGATCCATTCTGACAAAAGCATACTGGGCTGGACAGCCTGTGAGCACTCTGCTATCTTTCTGGGTCCCTTCTCCCCACTGGCCACCGCCTCCTCTTACTCCTTCTGCCCCCTGCCTCAGAGCTGGAAGCCTTCCACAGCAAAGGACTGGATTCAGATTTAGGAGGGTGTCGACCGCTGACAAAGCACAGCACCAGATGCAGTGGGAGTGAGAGGAAAATAACACAGGCCTTCCGCATAAGAACCTTCACACCAGTGTGGGTCCACAGCTGCCACACGGAGCACAGTGGAAGGCGCTTGTGAGTGTGAGTGGGTGGGGTTTGGGGTAACAGGAGACTCGGTCCCATTCCTAGGTATAGGTACTGGGATACTGATGCTATGGTACGTGTGTGTGTGTGTGTGTAGCTCTGTACTGTTGTCTTTTTTTCAGTTCAAATTTTAGAAGAGGTGTAAGAGTATTATAAGAAATGCCTATATATCCTTTTCCCACTCCCACCATTTATTTACACCAGGAAAGATTAAACCCTCTTGCCCTAAGCATCAAGCATCTCTGTACATTTCAAGCACATTCTTTTATATGGCCTGGTTTCCTTTCAGCTGAGCCTTTTTCTTCACATTGCCAGACACTGCTGGATTATTCTAGATCTTAAATAAAGTTTACTTAATGGGAGACAGATTACTTTTCTGCCTGATGTCACTTTGGTGGCCACGCCGTTAGGGGCTGCCTGGGTCCCAGTCCCTCATCCCCAGGAACCCCTGCTGGCTTTGAGGCAGTGCCTGAGTGAGTCTGCTTGTTACTGGGTAGTTGGGACAGTGCTTGAGTCTGCTTGTTACTGGGTAGTTGTTTGGCCCCCTTGAAAGCCTGGCTGGCCTTGGCTGAACTCCGTGTCACTCTATTTTCCTCCACTTCATTGGGGTTTTCTGCACACTTTCTCACCCACAGATGGAAATGTCGCATGATACAGGCTTTGCAGTGTCCAGCACGGCATGGAGGAAACAGAAGCAAGCTTGGCTGGACCCCTCTCTGGGTCTTGGAGATCAGCCTGGGCCCCTGAGAAACCCAGGCGGCTTCCAGCCTCTGACTCTCCAGCAGGAGTGGGGCTCGATGGTGTGTGGTCTGGCTTGGAGGCCTGTGGCCCTGCTCAGGACTGGCAGTCTTCAGAGGAGGAATATTTTCCAGGGTACAGCCGAGGGACAGAACGTCTCAACGAGATGGGTTGGGCTAGGCAGCGTTTTGGAAAAGCCCAGCTTGTTTTGGGAGGCATTCAGGATACTGAGGTTTGGGAATCCATGGCGGTGCTTTTACAATTGCTCCTGGCTTTGGGAGGAAGAGTGGACAGCGCCTGATGCCTTGGGTTCAGTGGCAAACGTGAGCCCAGACCTGCCAACCTGAGCCCTGGGCCTCTCATGAGTTTGGGAGGATGCTGGACTTAGAAGCAGAACACAGGCCAGAGGACCTGGGCCCTGGAGTCCTGAGCTGCTCTAACTGGGCCTGCACTCAGGGTGCCTCTGATGAAGCAGTGGGAGACTCCAGTGCACCCTGGAGCCAGGATATGCTGAGACACTTAGTCAGGCACACTGGTCTCTCTGCAAGGAGGATCCAGGGAGCTCCGGCTAGGCCAAACAAGGCTCAGGGAGCAGAGGAAGCTTACTTAGCCTCCTTTCCATGAGCTTCTGCCTTCCGCTCTTTTGCACATGATCTGCGGGCCTGAGGTCCAGACCCAGCCCTGTACTGTGGCCTAGGGCAAATTAGTTTGCCCCAAGGCCTGTCACCTTGTGGGTGAACTGGGAGGCAGAGCACCTGAGGCACTTCCTGGGCGTCTTGAGTGATCCTGACCTAGTAGAGGGCTTCCAAGGGGCCCTGGGGCCCGGGACCCTCTCTGGGAGCCTGATCTTGTGGGAGAGGCCTCAGCCTGGTCAGGTAGGGTCTGCGCAAGCACTGGGTGTCCTTGGAGCCAAGGTGGGTGATGGTGGAGTCACCACACCGGAGCCCCTGGTTTTCAAGGCCCAGACCTAGACCCGGGCGTTATTCCTGAAGGCACCTTTCTTGATACAGGCGGGGCCTCCGGCCTAAGCGCCAGCCCCCTGAGCGCGACGACGTTGCTATTTATTTCCATGGTGCGCCTAGGGCCCTGGGAGCTCTGCTCCGCCGGTCCTCGCTGTCACCCGCGCAGGCTGAGACAGAGGCCCCTGTCTCGTTCTCCCACAGAGCTGACGTTGCCCTGCGGCCCAGCTGGCTGCGGGTTTCAGAAATAACAATATCCCGGGGGAGGAGCGGTGGGTGAATGGGCGCTTTGTCCCCAGGCCTGTGAAGCCCGATTAATTATGCGCTGCTGAGCGAGGGCAGCCGCCGCCGGCTCCGCGCCGCCGCACAAAAGGCCGCGGACGAGAAGCGGCGATCACCCCGCGCTCTGCTTTCGCCCTCGTCCCGCTGGCAACGGGCGCGCCCCTCCCCGGGCGGCTGCGCTTTGAGGATTTTCGAGTCCTTTCGCGGTTACCAAGGGCGACAGGGCTGGGGGCAGCGCCAAGGGCCCGGGGTGGGGGATGGCGTGCAAGGGGCGGGGAGTCCTGGGACGGGGGAGGGGCGCGATGTCGCTCCTGGGGGAGGGCTCCCGCTGACGCTGGGGCCTGATTGGAACGCAGACTCCTAGGCTTTGGGGCAGAGGACTCCCAGGCTCAGTCGGTTTGGGGTGCCCGATGTACTTCAAAAAGTTCAGATAGTGTTGTTTTTAAGTGACAGGAAACACACAGCTCTCAAATGTACATCCTGATAAGTGTATACCCCCGTGTCACCTGCAGTTCACCAAGATACTATGGTTTTTTTTTTTTTTTTTGCGGTACTAGGGATCGAACTCAAGACCTTGTGCTTGCCAGGCAAGCACTTATTCCACTGAGCTATATCCCCAGCCCCCTGTTCACCAAGAAACACAGCAGAGCTGCCCCTGTTGGTTCCCACCTGTACTACCAGTGCTCTGGAAGGGCCAGGCGGGAGGATTACAAGTTCTAGCCCAGCCTGGCAACTTAATGACTTAGTGAGACCTTGATTCAAAAATTATAAATTAAACAAGAGCCAGGGTTGTAGCTCAGTGCAAAGGGCCTGTGTTCAATTCCCAATACTGGGGAAAGATATTTATGTTTGTGTGTACCAGCAACTTGAGGCGATGAAAAACTAGGGTGAATGTTTAAATTTTAAAAATTTGTGTCGGTAGTTGAACCTGGTGGTACACTTTTATAATCCCAACACTCAGGAAGCTGAGGCAGGATTGCCAAGAGTTCAAGGGCAGCCTGGGCTACTTAGTGAGCTCAAGGCCAGCCTGAAGTACATAGTGAGACCCTCTCTTAACCCTGTCCCCCAAAATTATTACAATAAAGATCACATTGCCATTAACCTGCCCCAAAATACTCTCCCTCCCTTTGACACACTTCTTGCATCATTAGTGCCACTTTCCGAAGCAGTTCTGGGACTCCTCTTTCCTGAGTGTCTTTGTTTGTGCTGTCGTAGTGGCCTCTATGGCCTGAATCAATTCAAAACATTTGCCTTTCATGGTCATTTTAACTTTGGGAAAGAGCTGGAAGTTGCATAGTGTCAGATCCAGGGAATAAGGTGGGAAAAGATGGATTGTAATGTTTTTATTCTACAGAAATTGCCGTAAACATTTTAAATCGATTCAGTTCATCAGGGCAGCCACAAAACACGCTCCCAAAAGACGACTTAGCTGCTTCAGAAAGAAGCAATAACCTTGCTATAAATAGTGTGTTTGAAGCAAGGAGAGTATGTTGAAACAAATCAGTGGCAAATTCACCCATTCGTGCTTTTTTTTTTTTTTTTTTTGAGAAAGAGTCTCACTATGTAGTTCAAGCTGGCCTTGAACTCAGCCCAGGCTGGTCTCAAACTTGCAGTGATCCTCCTGCCTCAGCCTCCTGAGTACTGGGATAACAGGTGTGCACCACCAGGCCCCGCACCTGTATTTTCCATCATTTCAGAAGTTCTGTGAGTCTCTTTCCAGTCTCGACCTCCTCCTCTTCTGGTTTTTGCCCTTTAAATTTCATTTGGTTTTGGACATAATATTATGGAGTCGCACGGTACCCACTGTTTCATTTCAGACTTGTCTCATTAAGTACATTTTGGAAAGCCATCCATAGTGAGTCTATTTCTGTCCTCCTCCTCCCTCACATTTCTGTTTTTCAAATAGTGTACCTGTTCATCTGTTGCTGGACACCTAAACTGTTTCTAACTTTTGGCTCTTATAAATAAAGCTGTGATGATGACTTTGTAGAAGTCTCTTGTGAACGTGTGTTGTGTCTTTGGGTAAACAGCTAGCAGTTGAGCTGCTAGGTCACGGGAAGGTGTGTAGTTTCAAGAGGTAAATGCCGGCTTCCTTTCTAAGGCAACTCTATGTTGCACCCACAACAGAAGTGTAGGCGCATTCCTGTTCTGCATCCTGTCAGCACTTGGCGTTGTCTATCTTGTGAGATTTTAGCTGTTCTGGTGGCTGTGAGGTGGTGTCTCACTGTGGTTTTTGGCTGGGTGGTTTTAATGCTTGAGCTCCAAGGATTATACTTGGAGAAAACTCCTTGCTTGGCAGGTCCAGCAGGGGAAGTGGCCTCCCTGAGGCCCACAGCTGGTTGGCAGAGGGAGGAGGAGGACAGAAGATTCTGACCTATGAAGCAAATGCTCTCTCCCCAGTGTCAGCTGCTTCTCTGGCTGACATCCCTTGAGCCTGTGTGTTGAGGAGCCTGGGTCCAGCTCTGGCCTGGAGCATTCGGCATGCCCCTGGAAGAGGCCTTGCTTGCCACCCAAGCAGCAACATTCGTGGAGACTCTGGATGGAGAGATGCCACCCAGCCTGAGTGTATTCCTATGTGCATAGGGACAGGGGTAGGGGACTGTGACTAGCTAGTCTTGACATTGTCCACACAAAAAGGCCTCGGGAATTTTCTTTCTGCTTTTGGTCTGTACTAAGGTTTGACCCCAGGGCCTTCATACTGAACTATATTGCTAGTCCCGCCCAGCCCTTTAAGATTGTTTATTTTGAGACCGGGTCTCACTAAGTGATTAAGTTGCTTAGATTGGGCCTCAAATCAAGATCTTCCTGCCTCAGCCTCTCAGTGTCCCGGCGTGGTGGGATTACAGGTGTGTGCCAGCACACCTGGCTCCTTGGGGATTTTCTGACCAAACTCAGAGAGACTCCAGGAGATGGAAATAAGGATTCCTGAGGCTTCTAATGTCCTTTTTTCTCTACACCATCTCCTAAGTGTGGTTTTTGAGACCTTCAGCACCACCCTGACCTGACCTTACGGCTGTGTATTTGGCTGCCTTCGTCTTATATGTTGTAAGCCAGCAACAGTACACTCCTATCTGTGTTTTTTCTCTGCCCTCTGCATCCCTTTCAACACAGCTAAGATCGTATTCACCAATGCTGGCCACACCAACATATATATCCCAACCCCCCACATGCTCTTCCTTTTTTTCTGTTCTCTTTTTTATATTTTTCTTTTTGAGACAGAGTCTCGCTATGTGATCCAGGCTGGCCTTAAGTTCACTTCGTAGCCCAGACTGATCTTGAAGTCACGATGATCCTCCTGCCTCAGCCTCCCAAGTGCTGGGATTACAGGCATGCACCACCATGCCTGGCCCACATGCTCTTCTTGCAATGAGGCTGAATTGCTGAGAAGCTTGGTCTGTGTTTCCTGTCATTGAACCTGGGCCAGGGCTTTGTGACTGCTCTGACCAATAGTCTATGGCAGAAGTGATGGCCTTTGATGCCAGGTTATAGAAAGGATATACTCACTAGCTCTCTACATGGGGGGGGGTGCCATGGTATGGAAGAGCCCCCCATGGAGGGAGAACTGGGGCCTCCACCTGCAGCCAGTCCCAGGCATCACAGTTGTGCTGAATGAACCACAACTCACAATGACCCCCGGCTTCCATGCTTCCAGCTCGGGCCCAGACCACAGAGCGCAGAGACAGCTCTTCCTGTGTGCCTTCCCCGGTTCCGATCCTAAGAGATGCTTCTTTTGTGCCAACACTATGATCATTTGTTACAAAGCAGTCGCAGCCAGGATGCATAAAATGTTTCTTCCCTCCTCTTAGCATTAATCACTACATCTCTTGCCTACTCCCAGTGCAAAGCTTAGCTGTGCACTCTCAAGTTCCTCTTAGACACCTCGTGCCCTAGGATCCCGAGGTCACCTCCCCCTGCACTGAGCCGGAAGCTCCTCCTCGTGCCCCCAGGCACCTGCCTGGCCATTTGCACCTCTACCTTGCCCACCACCTTCACCCTTGGATGTCCGCCTCCCCCACGAAATCTGAGAGCTGGCTCAGTCACTGTTTACTTTCTGGACTTCTAAGAACCTGGCATGTTAAGTGTTGGTTGAGAGATGACATGTCCCTAAAGTCCAGGGAGTCAGGCATAAATTAACCAGTATCCAACTCTCACACCCCTCCGCCAGTGCCTAAGAGATGGTTTTTCTCTTCCACAGGGTTACAGTTCGTGTCCAGATGCCCCTGGGAGCCACATGCGCAGGCCAGGCTTTGGAAGGTGACTAAATCATGGGGGTGCCCAAGGCCGAGGAGGTGGGATCTGGTCAGAAGAGGCAGGTCCCTGGGGTGTGGCCGGGAGGAAAGCGCCCCCCCCCCCCCCCCGCTATTCCCTTTGTTCTCTGCTTCCTGGCTGCCATGAGCGAGCAGTTTTCCTCCACCCAGGCCCTTCCACTTCCACCAGGCTGTTTCTGTGTCCTGCCAAACACAGACTGAACCTTTGAAACGTCAGCAAGAATAAACCTTTTCTCCCTCAGATCACGGGGCTGGTATTGTTTCTCAGCCATCAGAAAGCGCTAAGACACCCATGATTTCAGCACACTTGGGGAGAGTAAAAGACTACACTGGAAAAGCTGAGGAATGAGTGAGATTTGCAGTCCCCAGCGGGGAGAAAGACCTGCATGGTTTAGGGTCAGCAGGACAGGACTCATGAAGGAGGCGATGGCCTGGGTAGAATCGTGCCAGAGCTTTAGGAGTGGTTTTCCTCCACTAGAGTGGCCCTGACAGATAAAACAATAATAAATTTATGATATTTTAAGAGGTTGTCAGTCAAGACAATGACTGGCTTACCAAACAAAGTAATTCTTGCCAAACAAAGTAATGAGAGACTTAATTTCTGATTGTAGATTGGCCTCTGTATCTTTCTTCCTTTGCTTTGCTTTTTCTTTTTTGAGGATTTAACTCAGGGCCTTTGCATTGAGCTGTTTGCACAGCCCTTTTGACCATGTTTTTATTTTGAGGTAGGATCTCACTATCTTACTAAGCCACTAAGTTGCCCAGGCTGGACTGGAACTTGGAATCTTCCTGCTTCATCCTCCCAGAGTGTTGGGATTATATTCATGCACCATCGTGCCTAGGTGTCTGTATGGTTTTGTAGAGCTGAAGGCCTTGCTCATATTTAGTTAGAGTCTCAGGAAAAAGAAGATAAGGAGTTGGACTTTCTCCTGATGCTGGAAGCATTAATCAGTAAGATCTTTGGTGATGGGAAAATACAACTGCCAGCTGCACAGAGGGGGAGATGAGATGGCTGTACCCCACAGGAATCATGTCCCTGATGGTCAGCTTAGCCCTCGGACTCTGTGGGGAGGCCATTGATCAGCTGTGGGCCCTTCTAGAGATGACAAATCATTATCCTTCCCTCTGGAAAGCACCCTGATGTTCTGGGCCAGTCAGATTCTTTCTCTCAAGACATTAGATGTCTGAGCCTGGCACAGGCTGCAGATGATGGCTTTACAGAGTACGCTCCCCTGAGGAACCTGGAACCACCATGGCTCTGGACTTTCCTGAGGCTCGGGGGTTCAACTCCTTCTTGAAATTTCATAAATGTATCATTGTTATCTGTCAGGGTTGATTTTTATGACTTGTCCTGTGGAGTGGGTTAGTATATTATTTTGTTATCTATAGCCTTCCCCTAGTGCTATTTTTCTTGAGTTAGAAAAAGGGGGCTGGGGATATAGCTCAGTGGAATAAGCACTTGCCTAGCAAGCGCAGGGTCCTGAGTTCGATCCCCAGTACTGCAAAAAAAAAGAAAGAAAAAAAAAAAAAAAGAAAAAGGGACCTCCTCTCTGGGAACGACAAATTAGAAAAAGCTGTTCTTTCAAACTCCACAGACAGAGCCCCTCACTGAGGTGAAAGTTTGGCAGGTGAAGCGTGGGGCTGGGTTTCAGGTCCCCCCTCCACTCCTCTCCTTGACCAAGGCCCTTTGTGCAATGCACAGACCAAGGAACCCTCCATGGCAGCCCTGCCTGCCTAACATTTGTTCCCTCCTCTCCATCAAGGTGTCAGCAGAATGTGAGTTGTCCCAGATACAGTTTACTGGCCATGCTGGTCTGTGCTGCAGGTCCCACTCAGGACTTTAGTGCTTATGTGAAGGACATGATTGTTAGTCTTTGTGGGTAGAAATCTGTTCAGAGTCAAAGTTTAAAGGAAAAGTGGGAAAACTTCATGGCAGGGCCTCAGGAGCTACAACTTCTGATGAGTAATCTGAGGCTTAAGAGAAAGTCTTCCTCCAAATGGTCTGGCAGACAGTCTTCTTTTTGGCAGTGCTGAGGTTTGAACCCAGGGCCTACCACAAACAAGGCAAGCGCTGCACCAGAGACACACCTCAGTCCTGGCAGACATTCTTGAAATAGCCAAGGGTACTTCTCTTCCTGCTCTGGGGAAAAATTAGAGCAAAGGTGCAGGCACACTCCCAGGCGTGAGGTGACAAGGACGAATCTGCAGGCCTCAGTGTAGCGGACAAAGAAGCCATACCCAAGGTGCTGCTGGCCTCTGGGAAGATTCCCAGGAGGAACAGAGGCCCAGAGAGGGGGCAGCCCCAGCCCCGGTCTATGTGGTCACATCAGACTCCAAAAATGGGAAAGTATTCTCAAAGTGTGAAAAGGCCTCAGGACAAAGATGAAACCCAGAGCAAAATGATAACAGCCTTTGTTGAAACCTCAGAAAGATAGAGTATTTCATAAAGTCACTCAGGTAGGCAAAGGCCCCTAAGTATTTCATAAGTGTGCTTCACAGACTGTCTTTGTTACATAGTGAGGGTGTCTAAGAACTATAAGGGAACTGTCTGTCCCTCAACAGCCTCACAAGGATACAGGGACACAGGCTCATGTGGATGGAACTTTCTTTTTTGAGACAGGGTCTTGCTATACAGTTCAGGTCAGCCTTGAACTCACTGTGCAGCCTAGGCTACTCTTAAATTCATAGTGATTCTCCTGCCTCAGCCTCCCAAGAGCTGGATTATAGGTAAATACCACAATACCTGGCTAGTGAATAGAACTTTTGACTAATGGAATGAATCCCTATGGCATCCACAGGAAACCATAGCGATGTTTTAAATAGAACTATACAGTCTAAAGCACCACCAGCCTGGAATAACAGGGATGGGCTAGATGAAGAAAGGTCTCTGGACACCCAGGTTCTGTTGAAAGAAGCCATTGGAAAAGTCTACTTAGCTTCAACATGGGCCATAGTCCATAGGAAAGGAGGGATAATAGGGATCCAGAGCAGGTAGAGGAGTCGGAGCACGGAGACGAGTGTGCAGAGCGCAGAAAGCTTGGCAGTGTGTCCCCGCTTCGTGTGGCAGTGACCTGCGGGAATTCCCTGACTCCTGGCCTCTTGTGCCTCCTGGGACTCCACCTGCACCCTCACCCGGAGGACAGCCACCTGAGCTGATGACACTGCCCCTTGGCTGGAGGTCGAGTGCCCGCACAGGACTGTATGGGGGACATGCTTCCTCTCTGCTCCTGAGACGGCAGACAGTGAGATGCCCCGGGAGCTGGCGAGTGGGTGGCATTCTCATCGCAACCCCAAAGACCCAGGGCTGAATCTGTGAGCAACAGAAGCCCATTCTTGGTGTGACAGGCCTGGAGCCTGCAGGGACAGCAGAGCGGCCGGGCCCCGAGGGCGTGGGGCTGGGCTGGCCTGGAGAGCTCGCGCTGCCCACAGTCCCGCTGTTTGGGTCCGGGAGCCCCGAGCCCCTCGGAGTTTTCATTCTCTGTTGTGCAGCTGTTGGTTCCATGTTTCATTCAGAACACTTCAAGAGGAAACAGCAGGTTCCACATTCCAGAGTTTTTAGTCATTTTTTCTTTCGGAGCTCTGGGGCTGGGATTAGAACGTTCTTCTAACCACACTGTCCTCGGCTGGACTCCCAAGAGGAAGTGGCTGGGTCCCTGGGGGAGAGGGTACAGGCCTCCATTCAAGGGTGGACCAAAGAGAGAGCAAGGTCAGCAGGAGTGGTGCGCAAGCCCCGCGTGATGAGTGTGGCCCAGGGAGGCCGAGAGGCGGAGGCACGGGGTGGGGCTCCTGCCCTCCCCGGCTGTGGGCCCAGGAGACGCGTGTGCGTGTGTGTGTGCGTGCGTGCGTGTGTGTGTGTACACGGGTGTGGGTAAGGACAGAGTAGGGTCACTGGCAGAACTGCATCCCAGGGGACCACAGCCCGGGCCCTGGCGCTGCTCGCTGTCATGGGAATCAGGTGCTGAGATGACAGGAGGTGTCACACGCCCAGGTCTGGGTGGGGCGAGGAGCACTTCACAAGTGGAACCACACATTTTCAAGGCGCAGGAAGCACAGCAGAGATCTGCTAGAGGGTCAGCTGGACGCCCAGCACCTGGCTGAGTGTTGGAAATACAGAGCGTGCGAGACAGACTCTATCCCAGGTGTCACCAGCAGACCCGGGGGCTGTGCCCTAGCAGGTGCCCTGGGGCCAGTGGACAGAGCACAGGCCGGTGGGAAGGGAGCAGGTCAGTGTGGGCGGTGCCTGGGGCAAGTCGATGTGTAGCCTGAGTGAGCTGGAAGAAGGAGCACAGCCCAGGCAGAAACCTCTGGAAGAGACAGGAGGACAGGAGCTGGCTGCTGCCTCAGGCCTGAAGAGCTCCAGAGGCACCAGAGAAAGGAGGCAAGAGGAAGGGGCAGCAGTTGGAAGAAGCTCCATGCCCAGCTCCGCGCCTCTGTGTCCTCCGAGTTCTGAGGCAGAGTTCTAACTATAAGCCCCCAAGATTTCCCATCCTGATCCCCAAGTAGGGGACAGTGTCAAACCCATGATTCTGTAACATGGCAAAGGGATTTAAAAACATAGGCAAGATTACTATAGCCAGATACGGTGGTGCACGCGCCTGTAATCCCAGCTACTCAAGAGGCCGAGGCAGGAGAATAACAAGTTCAAGGACTGTACATTTTATCAAAAGCCTGTCTATGAGCTCATTGAAAGGGAGATGATGTTATAGGTGGCCAAGTCTATCCCATGAGCAGAGTTTTCTCTGGTCAGTGGCAGGACAGAAAGTCTTCGACTTTAAGTGGGAGGGGAATTTCGATTTAACTTGGATGAGTTGAAGATGGAGGGGACCATGTGGAAAGACCTGAGAGTAGGCAGCTTCTAGGAGCTGACAGAGATCTCCAGCTGACAGCCAGCAGGGAAGCAGAGACCTCAGTCCGATAGCCACAGAAGCGGATTTCTGCTGCGACCCAGTGTACTTGGGAGCAGGTTCTCTCCCAGTCAGGTCACTCCTTCATTTGGGGCCTCTAAGGCCCCAAGTGGAGAATCCAGCTGAGCCCACCTGGACCTCTGACTAGCAGAGCTGTGATATAATAAACAGCTGTTGTTTTAAGCTGCTAACTTTATGGCAATTTGCTCCACAGCAATAGAAAAACGAATATACCCTCACTTTTGCGTTGCACCCCAAGAAGTATGGAAATGCCTCTCACTATGCTGTTGAGGCAGGTGAGGTGGGGTGCTCAGTCTGCAGATGTTGAGCTGGGGCTCAGGCCTGGGCCCTGCTGGTTCCAGGGCTCTTTGCATTGCTAACACTTTTCCCACTCCAACAGCTGCGAGGGAACCAACCGCAGACACTGGGCTTTGGTCAAGGGTGTCTTGTCCCCCACCCAGGGTGAGGCCTCTGTCTTGCTCCTATGCATAAGACCAAGCCCCCACTACTCCCAACCACAGCCTGCAGGGTGAGAAGCTCCCTGGTGAAGAGCCACACTCTGGGCGTGACCTCAGCTTCTCCCATCTTCTTGGATGACAAATCTGGGCTCTGTGAAGGCAAGAGACAGGAACTGGGACTCAAAGGCAGTGAAGTCAAGCTCCTACCCCACCCTGGTGAAAGCTTCTCCCTCTTCGGAACGGGATGTTTAAAATTGTACACTTGCTTCCTTAACAATTTTCGAGCCTCTGGTCAGGACCTCCTGGGAGCCCAGAGCAGTCTGCAAGGAGGAAGGTCACAGTGTGTTCCTGGGGCTTTGGTCAAGGGCGCTTCCTTGATTAAAAAGCCCTAATGAATGTTTTCTTGTTCCCACATCAGGCCTTTCCTAAAAATCTAATCCTTCCCAGATGGAGTCCGGCTCTCTCACCCCAGCCCCCTGCAGGGGAGTGCTCCAGAAAGCAGGAGAGTTTTGTGGCTGCCCGACCTGGGACTCAGCTCTGTCACCACTGAGGGGAGGGGAGAGATGGATCACCTTCCGGAGCCTGAGTTTCCCCAAGCATGCACAAACCAACAGGTAAGGTACCTACCTGTAGGTGAGAAGGAAGCCGCCAATACTGCTGTCCTTACCTGCCTGCCTTACCTCAAGACCTACCTTGGAAGTATTTGTTTGACAAGTAGAAAGATTCATTCTCATGACAGGCAGGCCTGTCAGCCATAGCTCAAGTACTCTGACAGCCATATACTTTTGGGCTTCTCCCTCCCGGAGCCACTTCCTCTGTCTCTAGCCAGTTCCTTCTTTTAGACCTTTGCTGGCTAAATCTCAGGACCCTGGGGCAGGGCATGGGAAGAAACCCCTCAAAGACTCTTGTTTGTGCAACGGTCACTCTGAGGGTGAGGGGACATCCCGGGTGCTGGAGCATACAGGCCAGTGAGGGCAAAAGTGTGCTATCCAGGTTCCTTGGACATCTGTCTCCAAGGCCAATGCATCGTGTTGTGCAGGCTTACTCCTGGCTGTTTCTCTTGGAACCTTTTTTGGGGGGGCGGGCATTGAACTCAGGACCTCACGGTTGCTGTGCTGCCGAGCTGTATCCCCAGTCCCTTCGGTTTCTCTTGAGTGTTTGTAGCTTTGGAGGTTGGAGCTACATGCCCTCAGATGTAGCTTTTGTGTCAAGGACTCTGGAGGAAAATCTGCTCGATGTGAACTTTTCAGAGCTCTCAAGGTGAAGGCTGGCTTGGGCCAGTCACAAGGACAGGGTTGGAGTTGTATGCAGGCAGGATGTGGGAGTCGCCCTGAGGGCTGAAGGTTAGAGCTGAGGGTTGAGAGGCGCTTTGGGATCTGGGATCAGGACAGCTGGTCCCTTTCGAGAAGGGACAGGCCGTGTGCGGCTGTGTTTTCTCTGCTGTCACCTGCAAGGAGGGAGAGACCCTGGGAAGGAGGGCACTGTGGGCAATTGTAAGCTCCAAAGCCAGTTCCCCAGGGGCACCCTCCAGGCAGAGGCTGAGGGAGGTGCTGGTGGGTGTCCTTGGAGTGGGTCCCCTGTGCCATAGGACTGTGAGGCCCAGGCAGGCACTGCCCTCAGCTGCCTCCTTCCTCCCAACTCAGGCTGTGGGCTCAAAGCTGAGCCAAGTGTAAAACAGACAGCCTCTCTCTGCCTCTCTGTTCCCACCCCCACCCTGCCGGAGTCTGGTTTTCATCACCTATTAATCTCAGATGCTTCCCACAGCCTGTGTCCATCTATCCACACTCCCCAGCGCCCTGGGCTCCGCAGGCGGGGGTAGGGACTGGATAGAGCGACAGGCAGATGGTCTCTGACTTGGGGAAACTTAAGGTCACATTAAAGATGCTCCCTACTCCAGGACAGAGGAGATGCAGCCTCCCAGGCTTGGTAGAGGTCACTCTTACTCCAGTCCAGCCTACCTCACCCTGGCAGCATGCGATAGGCTGTTAGCTGTCCTGTTCCCCAGAAAGGAAACGGGTTGGAGGGCTGAAGAATTCTAATGAGGCTTCTCCAGCTGGCAGGCTGGCTGGCCAGTGAGAACTGGCACCTCCACTATTGCTAGGGTTGGTGCCAGCCCTGTCCAGCCTGGCCCGCTGGGTGCCCACCTGCTGCTGTGGGAACCCTGCTCTTGGGCTGCCTGGCAAAGCCCCCTCAGGGTTCCCAGGCTCTGGGCTTTCCTCTTGGCTCCTGTCTCCACTATGTCCCTCTTCTCCCTGCCATGACTTCTTGATGGAGACAAGGCCACCATGCACTGTTAGCTTTGAGCTACTTGCCATCTCTCGGGTGCCTCACTTTCGTGACAGTAAAATTATAGAGAGCCCTTCCCAGGCCTTGTCGCTGCCCAGGAAGTTTACATTTGTAATCCTGTGGAAAATGTATTGGAATTCTAGTGAGTTAATTCCAATCTACCACTTCCAGTGTAACCCGTGGTGAGAATAAAGACACTGAGGAATATTCGTAGTTAGGGGGAGCCAAGGGGCCCTAAGTCCAGCCATGATGATGGCCAACTGCAACAAAAGCCTCGACCCACGGCAGAACCTGGGTTTTGTTAATTTGTGAAGAAGGGAGTGGCTTGAGGATGAGTGACTGTGAGAGTGGTGGGAAGCAGGTGAGGGCTGTGAGCTGAGCTAGGTAGGAGGCCTGAGATCACCTCTGCAATATGCAGAGGTTCTGCAGAAAGAGTAATCTGCACGACACAATGGAGATAGTGTCTAATGTTTTGGGGTGGGGGGGGTTCAGCTCTGACGTGTGATCTTTCAAGCCCCAGGAAGTCAGAGCCTCTTTCTCCAGGCTCAATCCCAGCCGACAGCGGGGAGCGCTGGCTCTTTATCCTGCCTTGTCTGGCTCACATACGGGAACAGTGGCGGGTCCAGGGGAAATACTGCACGCTCTCTTTAAAGACTACCATGAGCACCTCAGCTGGACTGATACACGTGCTTGAAGCCAACTGAAGGGATAAGGAAAAGTCCTAGCCAGCTCCGCACACATCAATACATTGAAATAGGTGCCCCAGGCATGGTGGTTATCAGTGCTGGGGAGCCTCTAGGTCTCTGGTTACCTTGGGCCACTCCATTTGGGGCATAGCAGAGGCCCGGTGGGCCGCACAGCCCCTGGCTGGGAGTGTTGGTCACAGCAGAGTTGAGACAGAGTCTGAAAACTGTGAAATGATACCAGGGTGGTCTTTGCTTCTTGGTCTGGCATTCTGTATCTCCAGAGTAGTGTCTCTTGAACCCAGGAGTCCCCAGGTCTTGCTACACTCCAGCGCTTCCTCAGGGCAGGCCTGTGTCCTCACAGCTTCCTTCTGGTCAGCTCATCTGCCCTGGTGGGTGGGAGCAGCTTCGAAGAGGAGCAGAAGACAACACGGATTCCCAAATGGTTCGCACTGGCGCCAGGATGCCGTGTGGCAGCCAGCTCCCAGCCATTGCCACGCAAGACAGAAAGGTCTCCTGCAGGCACGGAGCCCCCAGAGAGCAAAGCCTGCCAGACCAGAATTCTGCAGACATAGACTCCTTCCCACAAAGCAGCATACACATCTGCGTATCATTGCGGAGTGGTTTGCATACATTTGCATCCCAGTCTACATCTCCTCTCCCCCACTGTTCCTATTCTCACCTCCTCTCCGAAAACAAAAGTATTGTTGTATCGAAGTCTCCAACCCCAATTCTCTTCGTTGCCAGTGTGTTTTGAGGGTCTGAGGTCTGCACTGTGGGCTTTCAGAGAGGTGGAGGATGTGGAAAATAGAATCATTTCACCTGAGGTGCTCACAGCTCAGCTGGGGAAACTCAGTGCGGGGACCTGGGGAAGAGGACTCCACAGGTGTAATCCAGAGGGCGGCAGGAGGCGCCCACGGAGTAGGAGCAGGGAAGGGGCAGGAGCGTGAGCTGCAGTTGGGCAGGAGCGTAGGGCAAGCTGGAGGAGCAGGAGCAGTGACCTCCCGTCCTGGAACAGACTCACAGGGCCGCCCGCTGCGCTGGAGAAGCGCCCTGTGACTCTCTTTGGACGGTTGTCTTCCTTCATTCCTACATCTTCCTTCAGTCTCCAGACTGGGTCCAGGGTGGGGCCAGAACAAAAGACCACCCTTGCTAACTAGACAGCAGTGACTGCTCCACCCAGGGCCCACCCCAGTCACATGGCCCAGGAAGAGGGAGCAGATGGAGGGGTTGGTAGCACTCTCAGGTGTCTACACAGGAGGGAGCAGCCGGGGCATGAGTACAGGCAGCCCAGCCCCTTGCCGTATGCCCTTGACCAGCTGCCTGGTCTACATGTGAACATTAACAGGCCAGGCTGGTGGTGCTGGCTCTGGAGTCTGACTACTTGGGTTCAAACCCTGGCTCCACCGATTCCCAGCTGTGTGATTTCCCAACCAAGTTTCCTCACCTCAGAAGGGAGCATGGGAAGGGCACCCACCCTGGAGACGCCTGACTCACCTGTTCAGTAGGTGTCGTGCTGGGCAGGGACCGAGGGAGGAGGTGTGGGAACGCCTTGCTGAGGGCTGGGTGGAGGAGGTCTTCCCAGAGAAGGAGGGGGCATGAGCCAGCCCCCAAGGTCCTTCACCCTTTCCCAACAGGAAGATGTGGTAGGTGTGCCCAGCACAGCATGCAGCTCAGCAGGCTTTCACCACATCCCTTGCAGAGATGCTAGAGAGGTGGTGATTCTGACCCTCGAAGGACCCCCGGGTTTAGGGTGTGCCTCCCCTTCAGTTTTGAGCCCTTAAATGTTACCAGCTATGAGCTGGGCGTGGTGGCACATGCCTGTAATCCCAGCACTTGGGAGGCTGAGGCAAGAGGATGCTTGGGAGTTTGAGGCCAGCCTGGGCTACAAAGTGAGCTCAAGGCCAGCCTGAACTACATAGTGAGACTGTCTTAAAAAGATCAAAACAAAACAAGAAATATGTTAGCAGCTACCCATGACTGTGCTCTGGGACCAGAGAATGATGTGGTCTGGGGTTGCCTGTCAGAATACTTGAGAACAATGCCTTGATTGTCAACTTTGCCTTTTCTGAGTTCCTTTAAAAAATTTTTTAAGTTTTAAATTTTGGGGGAGGTATCGGGAATCAAACTCAGGACCTTGTTGTATGCCTCTGAGCTATATCCCAGGCCCTAAGTTCCTTTTAAAAAAATAAAATAAAATAAAAATCTCAGAAGGACAGGGACGTGGTGAAAGGCATACCACTGTGGTGAGGTAACCAGACGCCCCTGCCAAGGCAAGAGTCTGGGCAGCAGGGAGAGTAGGTGTCCCTGGAGGAGGGGCAACAGGACAGAAGGAGGAGAATGAGGCCAGGAGGGTGCATGAGGGGCATGTGGAGCCCCCGTCTAAGGAAACAGCACGTGCCGTGCGCACAGCCTGAGACACGCGTCCTTGCCCGCCTCCAGGCCCACACGCTGTCTTTAAGAGCCCAGAGAGTGGTTCCCAGCATGAAGAGTTCTACAATATTCTCTCATAAAAAACTCTAGAAGAAGAGCTGGAGGTAAAGCAAGGTGCTCTCCTCTATATCTTTCATTTCAGCAGACTGAGTTTGCCTATTAGCTAGGGGTAAAAGAGAGACTTGGGGCTCAGTTCGTTCTTTGCTCTTCAGTGATGGGCAGGGAGAAAGCAGAGGCGGGGGCAGATAGTGTACATGGAGACCTGCTTCCATTTGGGCACAGCCCTGGGCAGGAGATCCTTTGAAGAGACCCTGACCTGATCCGGCTCGTGGAGGGTAGCTGGTCTTGTTCTTGCTGGGGCCTTCCTGGCAGTCGCTGGCTGGGCAAGGTGCTCACTCTGGCAAGAGTCTGGACCTTCTCTTTCCTAGCAACAGTGTCACGCTGTTCTCATTCCCTGCTCTTCTGAGTTCCCCTTGGAGCACCTCCTTTCTGCATGGCTCTATCCTGTGTGACTTGGGTCTTGCCTGTTGTATAATTTACAGGTAATGGAGTTCCCTAGGACCAGGAGCATAGCTGGATGGGCTGCCACAGAGGTGTCTACACCCACGCAGCCTCAAATCAAGGCATCGCTATATTTATACAAACGGTACCGTGTGGTCCCTGTGTCTGGCTTACTTTACACCACACAAAGCCTGGACGTTCACCTGTGTTGTGTTGTGCAGCGGGTGCCCTGTGTTCTTTCGTCCAGAGTGTAATGTTCTGACGTGCGAGCATACCACAGTGTGCTTGGCCACGCTCCTAGGTGGGGTATGTGGGTCATTCCACTCAGGCACTGCGATGGACGCCGTCGTAGGCACACTACTTCAAGGACACAGACATTTGGTTCTCGTGGGCTTGTCACCAAGAGTAGAACTGCTGGGTGTCTTCGTGCTATAAGAAGTCACAGTCCCTCCTTCCTCCTGGCAAGGCTTGGGGACTAGGCAATGTTAATGAACAAGTTATTCCTCTGCTTGGTGCCTGCCCCCGACTGGGTTTAGCTTCTGCAGGTCAGGCATCCCTTCCACTGGGATGTGCTGGTATCTTTATGGAGTCATCTGAAAAGGCTGAAATGCTGCCCAGGGAGTTAAGGCTCCTTTTCTCTTGTTTAGGGCTGGACTAAAGGCCTAAGATGGCAATGAGACAGGGAGGATATGATTACCCAAGGTGCAGGATGCAGCTAAAGCTCCCGGATTAACAACCTATCTGAAGTTATTTGGCCAGGGAGA
Source organism: Dinomys branickii (assembly GCA_004027595.1). Classification (NCBI taxonomy): domain Eukaryota; kingdom Metazoa; phylum Chordata; class Mammalia; order Rodentia; family Dinomyidae; genus Dinomys; species Dinomys branickii. The sequence continues at coordinate 4,015 of PVLD010005688.1, read as the reverse complement.
TGTCAACTCAGGTGAGCCTCCCTCCAGCTCAGAGTTCTTTAACTGCAAGAGGCCCCCTTCTCTACAAGGAGGCTCACAGGGGCAGTAGAGGTCCTCTCATGGCCCTGCCCTCCACCTCAGATCAGGGAATCTTTTCCTGGTCTCTCATCTCCTGCCTGGCCACTGGCCTGGTCTCTCCCAAGGACACATTCACAGGCCTTGAACAGCCTGAGCCATGGCCATTAGATGGAAGAGAAAGGGGGAGAGAGAGAGAGAGGAGAGAGGCAGAGGAGAGAGAGCTGGTATTGCCCAAGACCCCATGCCAGGACCTGCCTATGAGCTAGCCGTGGTGAGTGGGGGCAGCCCCAGAGAACATTCCTGGAAAACAATCTGCCTTAATAACCCTGAAGCCTTTCTTGGCCAGAACAGCACACTAGGCTTCAGGATGGCAAGGCTGGAATGTCTTTGACCGTCTGATGAGGGCTTAGCTGGTCAGAGGAAGTGCTGTCTTGGCCTTCTGGTGATTGACAGTGGACAGCTCCCCTGAAAGGTTCAGGTTGGCATGTTCTCAACTAATAGCCAATGTGAAGACTTCAGGCTGTCAATTAAGGACTCTCCGACCCTGTTCCAGGAAGAGGAAGAGGCTGGGTGTGCGTGCGGGCATGTACGAGTGTGTCTGAGTAACAATGTGTCTCTGTGTGTGAGCATCATGATTTAGCCGTCACTCCTATTCATTCTGCAAATATTTACTAATTGCCTATTATGTACCACTAGGGATTGTGCAGTAAATAAAAGAGACAAAGTTCCTGTCCTCAGAAGAGTTTATACACCCAGGAGACATGTCTCCATGTACTGCATGTCCACCTGAAGGTATGGGTCTGCTGGGATGTGTGGCTGCCTCTGTGTGCATGCGTGCATGTGTGTGTCTATGTCTGTACATGTGTGTATGTATGTGTGTGTCTGAGTAGCTGAGTCTCTGAGTGTGTATGCGTGTGTCAGTGTGTGTGTGTGAAGAGGAGAGAATTACTCATCCCCTCACAGGACTGTTCGAGAAAAGCCTCTCCCAAAGCAGTCATATTTTTATAAATAAAAATAATCAGATAATGAGTTCATTTCCGATCTCAAGTTTGATGCCAACATTCCAGTGAAACAAGACCCGCTGGTGGACTGGCTGCTCTCTGTGTGGCTTGGATTAGCTGGGGAAAGTTCAGGGGAGGGGTGAGATCTGCCACTTGCAGGCCACAGGGAGTGGGAACCCTGGGAGTGACCTACAGCTGAAGGGACAGCTGTGTATGCTGCAGCATGAGCAGGCCTTTTCCCTTGCAGGGTGCTGCCAGATTGCCCAGTGCTGTGCAGAGTCCTGCATGTCCTCCATCCATTCCTTTGGGATTGAGTCCCCGCAGCTTTGTCAGTGCAGATGGCCCAGGAGGGTGGCCCATCATGCAGCTGTGATGCGCTGAAGACCCTGTGAATGGGCTTTTCCCTGGGCACCCACGTCACAGCACACAGATGCCTGCTGGGAGGATAGAAAGAGGGGCACACAGTGAGGTTGTGGTGAGGCTCAAAGGGAGAGGAGGGAGGCCACACCCTGACCACAGCCCCTGCTCCTGCTTGGATGGACATCCAGGGCATCGACTAGATGCATCTGATGTGCCTCACAAGACATCCCACTCCAGCTGATCTCAGGTCTCAGCCATGTCCCTGCAGACAGAGCCCTCTCTGCCTTTCTTTAGGCTGTTCCCTCCTCTTCCAACGTTCTCGCCCCAATTTCGCATATCCAAATTCACCCATTCTTGATTCTTGAAGATTCTTGAAGATCTGCTTGTCCATCTTGCCTTGCTCACACTCAGTGTGAGTACCTGTTAACAGTCTCCTACTCCCCCCGCCCCGTCCCACTGGGCTGGATCTATAGCTTGCTGTTGCCCCGTGTGTGTGTGTGTGTGTGTGTGTGTGTGTGTGTGTGTGGCGGGGACAACCGTGAACACCGGGCCCTGAGAGGTGCCTGCTGTGAATTCAAGGTCTTATGCAAGACAGGAAAGCCTTGGCAGTTGGAAGAAGGCTGGGTGAAAGGTATTCAGGAGAAGGGGAATAGGGAAAGGAGGGGGCTTTTCCTGGGAGTTTTTTGACACACACCCCAAATGCAGACAGCTGTGAGATGTCAGGAAATTACACTGGGGTGGGGATAATCAATTCAGAGATTTTCTGTAAGGAAGAATGAAGAATTCATCAAGGCTGCCTGTTCTTGCGTCCATCCATCCATCCGCCCATCCATCCACCCAATTCTCTCTCCACCCGCAGTTTACTTACCCATTCATGCATTCAACAGGCAGCATCAAACATCTGTACGCCAAAGCCCCAGGAGCTTTAGGTACATTACCTCATCTACTCCTCACCACAGCTGTGTGAGGCATGTGTCCTTATCTCATGGGGGAAGCTGAGCTTCAGAGAAGTTCAAGGGTCACCCAAGTGCTAAGGGACTGAACCAGGATTTACACTCAGCTCAAGCTGCCTCTCCAACTCCAGCTCTTCCCATGCCAGGGAGGAACAAATGGTTTATTTCTCAGTCTCTGCAAAGCTTCAGGCTGAGCTAGATCATGGCCCTCAGGCAATATGATTAAGCCTTGTTCTTTGTCTGGAAGTTCAGCCTGGGTCCCCACCCAGTGCCCCCACTGCAATTTTGCTATGTGCCAGCTTGTCTTTATCTTCTCTAATCTCCACTGACAAGGCCATTTGTAGGGGCAAGGTCCTAACCCAAGTGAGTGAAGCCCGGAGAATAGAATTTCTAGGGGAACTGTGCCGGGCAGGGGCTTCTGACTGCCCAGAGGGAAGACAGTACTGGAAGAGAGCTGTGCATGGGGGGAAGAGCTGAAAATGTTTTCCAAAATCATCTTGGATAGTGCTGGAAACGCATATTCTGGGGCCACATCCCTTTGTACTCTCACTGAGCAATCTGGGGTGGGCCCAGAAGTCTGAATCTTTAACATGTCCCACAGATTTTTGATGGTCAGAGGCCTGACAAGAACTTGACACAAACCACTTTCCTTAAACTGCCTACAAGTCAGAGTCACCACATGCTTTACAAAAGGCGGAGTACCTGATAATTCTGGGTGTTTTGTTTTATTTATTCATTCATTCATTCATTCATTTATTTATTTATTTATTTTACATGTGCTGAGGCAGAGGCTCCCCTCTATTAATTTTTTTTAAAATTTTTTATTTTAAAGACAAAAGAATGGAGACATGTGAACCAGAAAAGCCATAAACAATACAGAAAATACAAAGTTATACAGAATATAGTAGGGAATTAGAACTGGATGTTGTATTACATAGTTATCTTCACATTAGTTAACAAAAAAACATTAAAGGAAATACCAAATTATAGATAAGACAGTAGGGAATTTGCACTGGATGCTGTACAATATAAAGTTATCTTCATTTCTGCTAATACAAAAACGACTGAGGAAATACAGAATTATAGAGAACACAGAAGGGAATTAGCTCTGGATGCTGTCCTACATAATGTTACCTTCATCTTTGTTACTCAGTTACACAGATGATGGCCCTTTTGATCAGTTCCTTTATTCTCCTCCCTCATCTCCGTTGCCCTACCACTCAATCAGTTATCTTCCCTGTGATAATAACTGTACTCCTGGGTTTATCTATATCCTTAGACTCTCACCTTGGGAAGAGATACAGCTGCCTCAGACTATACTATAACATACAGGGGTGTATACAAACTGCCACGGTTGGAGGTGGGAAAGCACATATGCTCACAGTGGACTGCCTGGCTCCACCCTGTTGTCGTGCTATGGGTGGGGGCGGGTCCAGACCACGTGACTCCAGCATTACCGTTCCCCACCCCTTGCAGCTGGGCAATGGGTCTCCGAAGCTGAAGCTACAAATGCAGAAACGAGGGCGTGGGCCAGGGGTGTGCTTGGAGCGGCAACCTCCTCCCTCTCTATCTCGTCTCCCTCCAACTGCGCCATGTCAGATCTGCGATCCCCTCCTCCAGAGGAGGTTCTGCTTAGACTTTCCG
>PVLD010005687.1:0-109184 GCA_004027595.1 Dinomys branickii | reverse complement strand
GTTCCAAGGTGCCAGTCTATCCTTTGGGGCTTTCTGCGCGGCCCGCCCGATGCGCACGAAACGTGGGATTGCCGGGCGTCTCCGCCGCTAACAAGCCGATCTCTGTCGGGAGTCACCGGGGGGCTGCGCCGGCTCGGGAGGCGGGAGGGATCGAGCCGTCCGTGCTCTCAGGGCTCTAGGACCCAGTAAATCTTTCTCTCCGCTCCCGGCGCCTGGGGCTCTCCGCGCGGCCCGCCCGACACGCGCGAAACGTGGGATTGCCGGGCGTCTCCGCCGCTAGCAAGCCGATCTCTGTCGGGAGTCGCCGGGGGGCTGCACCGGCTCGGGAGGCAGGAGGGCCCGAGGCGGCCGCGCTCCCACTGTGCTTGTACCGAGCCAAGCTTCTTCCCCGCGGGGATCGTCCCTGGCTCCCAGCGTCTGGGGCTTTCCCACGTCTCGCCCCAGCAGCCTGGTCCGCCCTACCACATCTCCCCCGGCATCTCAGAGAAATACGCCCAGTTTAAACTTCCCAGCCGAGGTCCCGGCATTCACGCTCGCCAAGTCTGTCTCGAGCTGGTAGTGTTTATTAAGGAGGTTCGCTCCCTTGCTGCTCACCTGGTCGCCATCTTCCCCGGATCTAGATCTCTTCTGTAGTCCCAGCACTTGGGAGGCTGAGGCAGGAGGATTGCTGAAAGTTTGAGGCCAGCCTGGACTACATAGCGAGTTCAAGCCCAGCCTGAATTATACGGTGAGATCCATTGTATGGCGTGAGAATCTCCCAGAATTCTTCGACCGCAGGTTACAGCCAGCAGAAGTCACAGAAAAGAGTAGTCTAGTTTGGCGGTGTCTCTCAGCAATGAACTCAGCCGTCTTGTTTACCGCCATGACACAGGAAGCCAATGTTGTGTTTTTTAATACAGTAGAATACTACTTAGCCATAAAGAAGGATAAACTCGAGCTGTTTGTAGGTAAATGGATGCAACTCGAGGCCATACTCATAAGTGAAATAAATCAGACCCCTATGTGTAAATCTGACAGTGTCTCACTAGGGTAAGAAACTAAATGAGTAAATATGATGTGGAATGTACAATAGATATTGTAAATTAGAAAGGAACTGTTCAAAGGAAAAGATAAATACGGATGGGGAAAGGGGAAAGGAAGACAGGGAAAAAGAAAAATTATATACACAAGATAGTTAAGATAGTTATACAGCTAATTTTACTTAGCTCATTGAAAAGAAGGTTTTGTGCTAATATTGTGTGCACAACATATCATGCCTATATCTTGTAGTCTAAATAACTGTTACAAATACAACAATACACAATGTATCAACTACTGTAGCTGTCCTAAAAACGTGTTTTGAAGCTTGGTTTCTCTGTTATGTTTATCATTTTTCTTTTCAAAATTAAAAAAATATAGTCTTTAAATTTCGATGCCGTATTAACCCAAAAAACATTGACAAGTACATTGAATGGGTCTCCTCTTTCATTTGCCTTTTCCTATAGACCACGTACATAACATATAGGCAGGACAAGCGCTTTGAGTCCAGTGTTTCATTCAAACACCCTTTTAGGGTCCCATTGTTGCAGTTGTTAATAGCTGTTAAAATGAGAAAATTGGTAAGTTATACCTGGATTTTCACCTCCCATGTGTGAGGTGCATCCTTTAGCCAATTCTCCTTATCTGGTCAGCTCCAAGTGGAGGAGCGTTTCTCCACCTCCTTCCTCCTTAAAGCTGCATCATCAGGGCATCTGTTCCTGTTTATTCTTTGACCAAACTTACTTCAGATTAGCTAGTTACTCCATACATCTCATTTATATAAATTTGTTTAGTGTCCAATTGGTGCTATTTTTAAGAATCGCTGAATTTCCCTTTGGCAGCAAATGTTTCATTTCTGTAATGATTGCCTCTCTTCAAGACAATTAGAAATGGTGGAGGCCTTATTAGGTGATTATTGAGGCCTAGGGAACACCACTCCACCAGCTTAATTAAATCCATTTTTAAACTCATGAAAAAACTATAGCTGGCCTTTAAAGATCAACATACCTTGTCTACTTGGTTCTATTTTTTTTCTCATTTTTTTTTCATTTAGACCAGAGTTTCCAGTTTTCCTCAAAACAAAATGAAAGAGCAGATGAGTAATATTAATTAAAGCAAAGAACATTAGATAGCCACAAGCGTCCTGTTCCCTAAACTGTTATTGTGACACTGACACTTGAAAATTACTTTTTTCTCTTGGCATCATCCAAGTCAGAATAAATTTTCCCTAAAATGATCAATAATATAGGTCATGACACTATTCTTTGTTTAACCTGTCTTTGAAAAAAACAGGTACCACAGTGAATTAACTACAAAATATTTCTCTAATTCTTCTTAGTGATGTAAACAACCAAGTAGAAATATTTCCTGTTTTTTGGTTGTTATTTACACACTTCTTCATTTGTGTATTATTTCTTCACTGATTTTTTCTTTTTGTTGTTTTATCTTGCATCCTTTCCCTACTATTTAAATTTCATTGATTATGCTAAAGTATGCGTAACTTATGTGAGCCAAAAAAGAAAATTATGGCAAACTAGAAAAGCCATGTTCTTCTATGTACAGTTATGATACATTCAAAAGAAATCAAAAGAGACAGAGGAGAAATAAATAGAGAAAGGACAGTCAACTCTATTGTGGGCAGGAGATTCTTTTTATGTGCTGAGTCAAATAAGTTCATAGCCAGACAATCATAACAGAACATTCAGACTTCTGTGGGTAGAATATTTTGAGCATTGTCATAATCAGGTTGCTGTCCATCAAATAAACATTCTAACTTTTCCTCCTTGACTATTACCCTAATTTCCTGAGATATTAACATAGGTAGTGGAAAACTACCCATTGTGACCTGCCTCTTAGAAGAGTGGCCATAGGATCAAATACTAACTCATGAGCTCTAAGAAGAATGTTGAGTGGACCTTCCAGCAAAATTCTATTCGAATAGAGAGGTTAGGATATGCTTCTTAACGTTTCCCTTCCATTTATTTAGAATTCAAATGTGATGGCTAGAGGTTCAACAACTCTTTGTGCTCAATATATCTCTTCATGGGTGCATACCAGCTCTTAGATCAGTGCTTTAAAAGGGACTGAAAAACACCATCAAATGAAACAATCTATCAAATCAACCAGTTGACAAATGAAGCAGAATTGTGTCTCTTCTTCCATAGCTTTATCATCTTTGAATTTCATTTTTTAAGCTTGAAACTTGAAGATTGGAATTTTGAGGCCAAGCTCTGGAATGATTGCCAGGCCCTATTAGCTATGTCCTTGAACAAATAATTCAGTCTTTGTGAACTTCAATTTATTATATGTAAACTGACTTGATAATATATATCTTGGATTGTTGACAGGACCTGGAATAGCTTATTATATCCTTAACTCAATGGGCTGTATAATAGTTTGTGAGCAACCTGTGCACATATGTCATAATTTCTGTCCCTATAATTAATTTGCAATAAATATAATGAAGAATTACTAAATAATCCCATCTATTTAAAACACTTATTTCAGCATTACCACTCAAACATTCATTTTATAACATCATTATCTAATTTTTTGGATGTAGAATAAACAAAATTAAACAAAAATAAAGTCTTGTAAAATCTCCATTCTTTTAGTGTACATTAATTTTTGTTGACAGTAGAATTATAACTAAGATAATGAAATGTAGCTTTATATCAAGATGGGACCTTCAAGGAGAATTCCTAGAATGGAAGGTAAGATAAACACTGGCAACTATAAAATGATAACATTTGAATAGACTAATCAGAGAGATTACAAAGAAGAAGAGGGAGAGATTCCTCTGGCTGCCAGAAGGGACTTCAGAAGAGGGACATCTCCATAGCCAGGGTGTGACAGGGCATACCAGCTTAGAGAACAGCACAACAGAATAGATAGAAACAGAAAACATGCACAGACATCAACCAATAACTTGACTGCGCTGGAAGTCAATAAGTAGAAATAGTATGACATAAAACCTGAAAGAACTAGGTAAGAATTTCACTGACTAAATAATGATCATCCACTTCTGAAAAGAAACATGTAAGTGCAAATTTGCTCACACTCTTCTCAGTATACTTCTGTGATCAGGTCCTAGAAATGGGAGGAATAACTGCATTGGGACAACTCAGAGACACTCTTGCTATTTCTATAAGGATTTCATCCTAGCATTTTTCACCTGCAGCTGTTCATCCTTTCCTTCAACCATCTGAACTTCTGGTAGATTGCAAATGTTTTTTCATGACTGGTCATACAGCTCAAAATGCAGAGATATTTCTGGGGCATTTTATGTCTCCAGCATTCCTGCTCTTTCATGAGTTGGAATGAATGTGTTTTATGTTTCCAGCATTCCTGCTCTTTCATCTCCAACCATGACAAAGTTTGATTTAATGTATTTCATGAAGTGCTTCCTTTTGAAATAACTTCCAGCAGGTATTATAGGTCAACATAGCCCTCCAGATTGCATCACCCACAAAGCAGGTGTTGTAGGATATGCACAACACAGAGGACACGAGGCTTGGGGAGTGTTAGCATGACTAAACAAACAAAAGCCAGAGAAGAAAGTCTGATGCATCTCAAGATTTTTTATTTTTTTCTGGAACTATATTTTCTGTCTTTGCAGTTTTTCTTTTCATAAACTGAGATCACTTCTGATGTAAGGAAATTTGAATTTCCTTGTTACATTTAATTGCCATATACAGTAAAGGAAGAAAAAGAAGAGCACGCACAGACACAGGACAAAGGCATTCGTCCTGTATCTCCCCTGTTTTGGACAAAGGAATCTGACAAAGAGAAGAATGTGGGTGGAAACATTCTTGCCCGCTTTCAGGCGGGGTCCTTGCCAGCCCCCGTATCCAGGTTCACTGAGCGGTCTCCTTTCCTGTAAGCCACTGCAGAGCCCCTATAAACTCACCGGTCAGGCTAGGAGAAGCAGGAGACATTTGCCCTTTTGTCAAGGAAGGAGCCACAGTCTGATATGCCAGTTAATCTGGGACAGAGTATGAGGATGGGATAACTCCCGCCAATCTCCCCTGTTACTGACACACCACCCTTCAGTGGTTCTATAGCTTCTGAAATGTCAGAGGCTGATTATTCCTTTTTGAGCATCTCTTTCACCAGTGCAGTAGGGCAGCTCAAATATGATACAAATGTGCGTCGCATGGAGGAGTTTACCTCCTGCTTTTTTATGCATGTTGGGGAAGCAGTTGATTAAACCATCAGACTATATACATCAAGACACAGTTATGAGGGCTGGGGATATAGCTCAGTGGAATAAGCGCTTGCCTAGCAAGCGCAGGGTCCTGAGTTCGATCCCCAGTACCGCAAAAAAAAAAAAAAAAAAAAAAAAAAAAAAAAAGACACAGTTATGGCTCCTCAATTTGAAAAGTTAAAATTAGAAGCAATTATACATTAAAAATTCAGTGAGCTCTTTGTCCACTGCATTAGATACCTGGCACAATACCTAAAGGGTAAACAGCTGAAAGGCTTGAGCCAATAGAAAGGATTCTTAGCCTGGGAAGAATCACTTTATTTATAACTAAATGCAGTTTTGAATGTCTCACAGACTAGTAAATATTGAAGATTTACAGGCATCTAATTATAAGTGCTTTGCTTGTGTAATGAGCAGTGCTCTCTTTCATGAAATAAAGACACAAGAATGCACCAAAATGTTTTCTCAGCCCCTGCCATTGTGTTTTCTTGTTTTCACTTTTACCACCCTCCTCTCACACAGATGCTGTAAGTTGTCAAATCTCTCTTGTCCCAAATGCTGCTTTTCTGCAGGGATTAATTCTGACAAAAGACTTTTCTACTGATTCAGGATAAAACTTTAAGTTCTTAATAGCATCTCTCTAAAATACTGTTACTTGAATCTGTAGCTAGGTCAACTTTCTCTGCTTTGTAAACTCAGTCAGTAAATGAATCTCCTAATGCTTTGTGGTTTGGGTCATAATTCAACCCAAAGTGTAGAGAAGAAATATTTATCACTAAGGAAGTTGGTAACATCTTCCCAGAAGTATTCAATTTTTAAAAAGAGATGCTTCATAGAAAAGACACAGTAAATTGCCAAAAAGGCAGACAAATGTATTTATTAGCTACTAAAACCTTGAAGTTACCCAAACATGGCAAGAACTCTGGGTCTAATGTGTACCATTTGAGCAACACTGAGTTACCTATCCTTTGTGAGTTGCAGCTTCCTCATCTGTAAAAGGATGATATCCCCAAACATTTCATTATCAGAATTGGAAAATAAATATATTTATTCATTTTTATGCTGTGCCACATGCACAGTAGGCATGGAGAAAGACTGTAAAGGATTTCACATTCTAAACGTGGCGTCATCTCAAATCAATAAAGAGCACTGTACTTCAATCAGCTGTTTATTATTATCTATGACAAAGGATCTCTAGTATTCAGTCACACATATGGGGCTCTCAGATCATGGTAATATCTTCAAACATCACATTTCTGATCTAAGAAATACAAGGAAGAAGGGGTGCTCAAAGTTAGTACTCCAAAAACCATGGACAAAATAGAAACTAAAATGTTTGGTGAGAGGATAGCATGACAAAATCCTGCTCCTTCACCCCAACCACATTATTTTTTAAAAATAGCTTTACTTCATGAATTAATTACGCTGCTCTGAGGGACAAAAAGAAAAAAATCTATCAAAAGAGAGCTATAGGACACAAAAAGTTAGCTTACCGCCTTTCTTAGCTCCAGTTGAATGCTGCCTAATGAAAGCTACAGTGAGCCCTCTTAAATGAAGGACCCTAGTGGCTGCCAAATTCTACTGCCCTCCTCACAGTCCTGGTATTTAGTGCACCGATTCTGCCCTTACTGCTCTTACACTGTTCCCTGTCCACGATTGCATGCTTGAGTTTTTCCTGCTGTATGTACTTGAGCTCTAAAATGTGGCTGAGAGTATTTGAGTTTGTTCTCTAGGATTTGTGTCCTTCTGCCACTAACAACACCACTTCCTCTTTTTCCTGCTTCTTTAAGGTGAAAATAACAAACAAAAATTTAATAAGGTTTGCATTTATTGTATAATTACAGCCCCCTTCATTCTGTTAACACACTCTATATCCTTTATCAGTTTGTTTATGTTGAAATATCTTTGTGTCTCAGGGATAAATTCTACTTTATCATGGGGTATGGTTCTCTGGGTGGACTGTTGAATTTAATATCCAAGTATTTTTTAAGAACTTTTGCATATATGTTCAACAGGGACATTGAAGTAGACTTTTCTATTCTTGTGATGTTGTTTTCTGTCTTTGTTGTCAGAGCAACCCTGGCCTCATACAACTTATTTGGAATTATTCTCTCCTCTTCAAGGCTGGGAAGGGTTTGAAAGGACTGGTGTTAATTCTGCCATAAAAACTTGATAGAATTCAACTGTGAAGTGATTAGGTTCCAGGCTTTTCTTTGATGCCAAATTTTCAATCACAAATTCTTTCCTTTTATTCAACATTAGTCAATTCAGATTTTCTGTTTCTTCATCATTCAGTCATAGTAGGTTTATAGTTCTAGGAATGTATGCATTTCTTCAGGATTATCTTTTTCCTGGGTGAATAACTGTTCATAGCAGTCTCTTATAATCCTTTGTGGTTTTGTAGACACAACTGTGATGTGTCTCTTTTCATTTTTTTCTTTTGTCTTCTCATTTCATCTTTGTTAATGTATCTAAAAGTGACTAAATTTTGTTTGTTTTTAAAGGACAACTCATTTTTCTTCCTTTATATATATCATTTCTCCAGGCTCTCATTCTATTCTGATCTTTCCTATTTCTCTTTTCTACTGAATTTGTGCTTAGCCTGTTCTTTTTACTGATTCCTTCAGATTTGATTTATATTTTTTCTTTTTGTCTTTTTGAGACAGGGTCTCCCTGTGCAATTCAGGCTTGCCTGGAGCTCACTTTGTAGCCCAGGATGGTCTGGAACTTGGAACAATCCTGCCTCAGCCTCCTGAGTGCTGGGATTACAGGAGTGCACCACCATGCCCGGCTTCTAGATTTATGTTTGAGATGTGTATTTTTCCTGCAGTTAGACATTTCTGTCTATAAATGTCCCTTTGTTTTGGTGTGCTGCTTTCTTTTCTTAAGATATCTTTGATTTCTTGTTTGATCCTTTGGTTGTTTAGGAATATGTTTTAAAATTTCCACATATTTGTGGAATTTCCAGGTTTATTCCTATGTCCATGTGGGGTGTATGTGTGCATGCATGTGCAAACGTATGGTTTCTTTTTCATCTTGTTTTATTTGCGATGCTTAAAGTTGAACCGGGAATTTCACACATTCTTAGGCAAGCACTGAGCTACATCTCCAACCCTGTTGCTGTTATTGATTTCACTTGTCATAAAATTGCAGTTGTTAAAGATATTTGATATCCTTTTAACCTTATTAAATACATAACTTATTTAGTGACCCAATATATGATTTATCTCAAAGATACATTCCATATGCTCTTGAAAAGAGTGTACATTCCACTGACAGTGGAAGGGGTGTTTCGTCTGTGTCTATTAGGTCCACTTCCTTATGCATTATTCAGGCCTACTATTTCTCTATTGATACTCTGTCTGGATTATCTATCCACTGTTTAAAGAGAGTACTGAAGTTGTGGAATGCTATTAATTGTTGTGGCTTTTTCTTTTGGGGGCAGAGCAAAGACCATCTCCTGGACCTACCGAACTGCAGCATTGCCTTCTACATGTCACTCTGACCAACATCCTCTTCTGTGCAGTCCTTAAGACAGCGGTAGATTGTTTCTTTTTTTCTTAATCATTTCTTATACCACATCTTCATTATTAGAACAGAAATCAAGGAATTCCATTTTTTGGTGCAGTGAGAATGGTGAAGCCTAAACATTTTAAAGGGCTTCAACAGAAATGGTTGTGGGAAGCATGCAAGAATTCAAAATAAAGCATGAGTCTATTAAAGGAGATTGAATGCCAGGTTTGTAATTCACTTCTATTTATGGTTTATTAGTAAAATCTAGCAGGTGTAGCACATATAGATCTTGAAAGTCCATGGCAGTGTTATCACACACACACATACATAGCAATTACTAATATTCAGGCCAACCCCTTGAGAATGAACATAATTTCCATCACTCTGAGACAACGCTTGAAGATTTTGGCCTATGTCACATTACAGCAGCTGAAGTCCAACCTGGGTGTTAATTTGAAACTTCTGAGTCCCAAACCCAAAGCCCTGTCCTCTCTCAAGACAGTGTATCATATGACCAAGGTCAGTTCCCTTGATCTCTGTCAACTGCTTCATGTGTTTTCAGGAACTTCAGAAAAAGCTGTTTCTTAAAATATCTCTTCATTACTGCAGTTCAGTGCAAAGTAAACTTTCCACATCAGTAATTTCATTGCATAAAACACAGAAGGAGTCTAGCAATAAAACCAGCAACAAAAATATCAAGATCATTCTCAGTTAGTAACAACCAAATTTTTATTGAATTCACTAGGTTAAATAAGTAAGGAAATCCGTTTTGTAGATAATCAATGTAAAAAAAGAATTCGGTCAGGAAAGTGAGCCCCAGGGAGGGCTCCTCGAGGTAGAGTGAAGAGTGGCACATCCGCACATGCTGGAGTATTGGTGCCACACAACGAGAACGGGGGTTAGTGGCATTTGTACGAGAACGACCCTAAACTGGGGAGGTTTTCTGGTGTCATTCTTGGTCCCGTGCTTAACTCTTACTGTCTTGATCTTCCCTGAGATATGTCTTCATAAGTCACAGCGCATGCAAGCCATTTGCACAAAATACCACTGGATGCCTCCTCAACATCTACTTCCACTTTACACTAAGCAGGAAGAGCTGAGGAGTTTTTACTCATTTATTTGGTTGATTGGTTGGCTGGTTGGTTAGTTGGTTGTTAGTTGGTTTTTGCTTTGGATGGTTGTTGCTTGGTTGGTTGGTTGGTTGGTTGGTTAGCTGATTGGTTAGTTAATTGACTAGTTGGGTTTTTATTTGTTTTGAGTAAGGACAGATTAGTTAGACAAAAGTCTGTGTGCTTCCTCCTTTCATTATGGAATGAACAGGATTTAAATCAAAGCCTTTGAAAGATTTCTGTAAATGCTTCACCTTGCCACTACAGTTGTTAACCATTTTTAATCCCTTCATTTTTCTTCTGGCCAGAAATTTGAATGAAACTGAAAAGTTTGTGATTTTCTTAAGACTATAAAAAATTATGAGAATAAAGGTATAGTGTAGGGATGGTGAAATTAAAAAGGGAGTTGGAATTTACATTTTTGATGCTTTAGACCTCCTGTACCACCATTATGCTACCCCACTGCAGTTTTATTTAGGACCCATAAGCACTTATTTATTTAACCCATTTTAATAAAACTTTTAATTTTGTTCAAGTAATACCTGGCCCAGAACTACTCTTTTATTTTTCCATTAAGAAATCTTTACAAAGCATATACAGAGATCAATAATACAAATTTATATTATCTATTGACATGTTTCTATGTCAATCAATAAAACATTTGGCCTGACACAAAGTCCACCACTATTTGACCTGAGACAACTAATTTCACTTTTTAAGATCTTATAGTACTTATCTGAAGTAAACTAGTTAATCTAAGTAATATTATTTAAGATAACTTTTCCTTCTAAACTTTTAAAATTCTATGAAATATCCTTCAGTGATTGAAAAGCAAGTATTCTTTACTTCTAAGTGTCTCATAAATTGAGTAATTATTAACAAAGACAATATTGAAAATGTTTTGGAGATCTGAAAAGGTTTTGTGTATGAACTAGTGAATCAGGACATGACCCTATATGCTCTACAGCTAGGAGCCAAGTGGAATAGATACCTCATTGCAAATAACAAAATATAGGAATATTGTTTTAAATGAAATTGAGATTTTAAAAACCTAATATAGAACTCTGGAGGAAAATTAGTGTTCTCAAATGATTACCTTACCATAGATATAGGCAGATGCTGGAAGATTATCTCACACCCATGTGAGACTGAAGTTGGCTATATATTGTATTGGCCACATGGTGGAGGAAGATGCTGACAGCTATTTCTATCAGTCATCACCTAGTAAGAAAAGATACATCATTTATACATTATATGGAAATTACATGGGAAACGCAAGAGAATATAGAAAAGTAGTATAATAGTCAAATAGTTGGAAATCCACAAGCCACCACACGCAAAAATATTGGGCCCATAAATAATCATAAAATAACTTGGAAGGAGTTAACAGAAATAAAATCAAAACTGACTATGCATTCAGTTTGCCGAGAAGAGTCTTGGAATTTGTGGGTGGCCCAGGCTTAATTACTAATACCATCCTCCTTTTATGCCCAAAAGTGTCTTGCGCTTGGGTTTTTCCTTAGTAAGCTTTCAGTTCCTATTAGAAAACGCCAGAGGTAATTAACTTATAAAATAAAGGGTTTCTTCAGCTTACCTGTTTGAAGGTTAAAGAAATGATTAGCCTCATTTCTTTGGTCCTACAGTAGATACACTGAATGACAGGGAGTGAATGGTGGGTGCAAATCTCTTCCATCATGTAAACAGGAGACAAAAGATGAAGAGAAAGAGGCAGAGACCAGGGTCTCAGAATGTCCTGTGAGAATATACCCGTCACCTAAGGATGTCTCTGTAGGTCGTCTTCCAAATGGATCACCCCCTTGCACTAGAGCCACACCTGGATGCTGTGGGCACTCAATATCCACCCACTAGAGACTTGGAATTAAAATTTTACATCATGTATAGATAACACAAACTATTGGTTTCTCCACTGCTTTCTGCAGTAACATAAAAAGAAAATGGTTAAGTCCTAACCTTAACCTAGCTTCAATAACTCAACAACTTGCTGTGTTATCATCCAGCTCAGTCATTAGAAGACCAATAAATGAAACACAATCTGAACAGGCAGTATTCCCAAGAAGGAAGGTGAATGTTCTGGTATAGCACCCTTAGAAAGTACACTAGAGAAGGCGAAGTGAAATGAGTATATAAGCAAAGAAATCAGTAAGAACAAGCAAATCCAAGAGATATAATGATCCCAAAAGGCATGAATCAGAATTACTAACAGAGATCAAAATCATCCTCTTTACCTAAGGATAATGCTAATAATATACTCTTCGGTTGTAAAAGATAAACCTTTGCTCCTATTGTAAGTTCTGTTTGTCAAATAAATTTATAATATCCTATTCTACATTATTAGTATTAATATTAGTTCTTCTGGAAGGAGCTGACTTCTAGAAGACACTAACAGGTAATGATAATTAAAAAAAAACTACGCTGGAGTTGTGTGTGCCAGCACTAAAGCAGTAGCACACGGTGGGAGGTGCTGTGTCTGCAGGCCCCATCATACAAGATTTTAGGGCTCTTTCTTCTACTATATTGGAAGTTCTACCACCCAGGGACTTTTATCATTTATTTTAGCATTATCCTTTTCTGATTCCTTAAAGACAAAATAACACCTTCACGATTCTTGGTACCCAGTGGAGAAATCATCTTCCTCTCTAATAACAATAAGTGTGGTCATTTAAACGTATAGGGATTTTATCCTTCGTAATCGTACTTAACATAAATCACCTAAAATGAAACCACTTACTGATGCTAAGTTGCGACATGATTGTAACTGACTTTGTAAAGCAGCTTTGGTTAATAATGTAGTACTGTAAATTGAGCAGGGCCAGTCTATTCTATTATTCTGTGCTTCAGAATAAGCAAGGACAGGACACAAGACAGCAGCGAAGAGTTCCCAGGTTCCCACTGAGGTAAGATATCTCACTTTAATCACTGCAACCCAAAGCAAAATTAAGAGATTTAGAAATCACTTTTCAATGACGAAAAAATGTTTCCATTTAAGATAAAACTTATTAAAGGATTACAAAAAATGTTTAATTTTGTAAAGATTAATGAAAGATTAACTGGTAATAGAAAATTGATTAAAAGTAAAGGCTGGTTTTTAAAAAAGGAACCAAAAATAAATCCTTAAATCTCCTCTTGTCTTCTTTTCCTAACGTCTCATAGCTCAGCACATACAAGAGGATTAACTTTCCAAATGTCCAGATGGAGAACACTGAGGACTGTTCCCTTGTTCTCAGATACCTCATGTATGCAGGTTACCCTCTTCTTTGCTGACTAAGTCCTTCCTTTATGTGGTCCATTTCAGCTCTCACCTGGTTGACTGTTCAACTCAGTGTTTGGCCATAATCATGGTAGCTTAACCTTAGAATCCAACCTAATTCACATTTGCGTTAAGGAAGGACGCACACCAGGTCTCTATCACTGAGAGGTTCTTCATCTTCAAAATTTCAATCTTCGAGTCCCAAATTCTGGCTACAAATTTCTATTATTTTACTTCTCCAATGGGTATGCTTCAAATGCACCAAGTATATTATTTTAAAAAGCTTAGTTACCCTTTTCCTTCATCCTTATCTAGTCTGTCATTTCAAAGCCCTATGTGCGACCTGCTGTCCCCACTGTATCGAGATGCATTGGTCCAATTCTAAATTAGCATAATTTAATTGAAAAAGCACCGAATATGAAATGAGACATTCATAGAATAAACTCTGTTTCCATCATTTAAAATTTGTGATTCTCTGAGACACTCTGATTTCCCAGCGTAATCTTCAGTAAAATGAAAATAATGTGTGCCCCTTGCAATTCCACGGCAATAAATGAGTAGGATTCTTTTTTTACTTATTCTAAGCCCTTACTGTGCTTTTCCATGTGCATCTCAGTCTCATCTTCTCAGTCCTAGCAAATTACTCCGCCCCAGGCTCCTCTGGGCGTCTGACGAGTGCGAGGATACAGTCCGTGAATATCCTTCCCATGACTCCCGAGAAAGTCTGCCTATGTACTTGCCAGCACTGCTCATTCTTTCTGCTTTCCTTTACGTCTCTAACAAGAGACGCCCAGTTCACCGCCCCGACTGACAGTTCGGTCAGCAGCGGTGGTCTCCCTCCTACTTGTACCTCTGAGACCTTGCTTGACTTTCAACATGTTCAAATATATATTCTTTTCTATTTAAATATTTTTGGCCCTAAATTTGCTTTACTTCCCAAGTGAATTACTCTACAATTCACTTAACTTCCTAAGTCCTTAAAAATTATTATATTTCTTTCACTTTCTCACCATTTACTTCTTCATACATATGATTTTACCTTCATCATTTAAAAGGTCTTTGTATTTGTAAATTTGTTTTCGTTCTTTTCTCTTTAAAATAAAAATTATCTCATTTTGCTTTGAGGTCATGTATCGTTTGTGTTGTTTTTGTTTTTGTCTTTATTGGTGTTTTGTTAGATTTTTTCTCTTTAAAATAAAAAATGGGAAAAAATAAAATGAAAATTAAAAATAAAATTTATTTATAAAATTAAAAAAATGATTTTGATATTATAGCTGGTCATTTTTAATTGCAAAATATAGTCAGCATGTTCAATTTATTATCTTACATTTTCTCTCAAAGGGGCTTGCCATTATCTTTTTAAGAATTTTTCCTATTGTGACATAGAACAAAATACTCTATTACAAGTACACCATTTCCCTGTTTCATTTTACCCTATCTTTTTCTCAGACCTAAAATGCTTTATTTCCTAACATGTGCCTTTGACTTGCTCTCATTTTATACAAAATGAAGCAATTTTGTTCATGCTCATGACCTTAATAGATAAATTTAAAACTCGAGAACATTCATGTGAGTGTTTGTGTCCCATACTGATTCTTCAACTATCAGAAAAGTCTGTAACTGACACTAGCTGTCTACACTAGTTATTCCTTCTGATAAAAGACCTCCATTGACCCAGTCTCTTGAAGCTCACTAACAATGTCTTTGTTTAAATAAAGCATGTGCATGCTTGAAGTTCAGTCCATGAAGCTGGAAAAAGATCAGTGGCCCTAGTTCTAGAGAGAGTCAGGAGGGACAGAATGGTTAGCATGAAGAAACCCACAAAGAGCTATCTGAGTTAAAACTAAGGAAGTCAAAGTACATATGCAGCACTAAAATTAGAGATAAAGTTAAGAACAAATACCCAAAATTTATGAAACTATTAAATCAGACCAAGGAGAAAAAAATACCCAGAAAGTACTCAATGATTGTTACTATTAATATCAGGTTACCCTGCCCAATGCCAATGGCCAAGCTATCGTAGGTCTTTGATTCCTCAGTTTCCGAGATCTTTATATATAATCAAGCCAATTACCTACCCAGTTATTTTACCACCTAAACACTGTGAACCAGTTCTCCTCACTCCTCCTCACTGTCACTGCCTCAGTTCAAGCCCTCATCACTTGTCACACGGACCACTGCAATCGCCTTCTAATCGGTTTCTCTTGCTCTCACTGCCACTGATCTCTCTCAAGTCTAATAAATCTTCCACAGTGCCTGCAGAGTGATCTTTCTACCGCACAAACCTGGCGAGGTCACTCCATTGCTGTGAAAGTGCTCTGCTGGAACGCCTTCATTTATTAGCATCCCGAGGGAGAATATCCAGCAACTCATGCTGCCAATTGGTGTAAGCGTAGCTCCCACCTCCCACAAAAATTGTGATCTTTGACTGTGACATTCCTGCACACATCTGCATTCCCCACTGGCTCTGTTACGGCTCAGAGTCTAAATTATGTCTGGTGAACCATCAATAATTTTTTAAGTTTTATGTAAATTATCATGTCTTTGCCAAGCCTATATGTGCTATTTAAAAAAGACATGCATTCATATTGTATAAATGAAGTAGTGTATTATTAAAATTCTATGAGTTACTGGAGATCATGGATTATTTTTATATATAATTGCACATTCCACATTTACATGTGTACCTAACCTCAATAAATGCTCAAAAGATGCTTTCAGTTCAACTGATTGGATGGATGGATGGATGGGCAGATGGATGGATGGATGGATGGATGGATGAGAGGCTATTGTAAGATTACTATGCCTCAAAGAAAGGCTAAGCTGTTTGAACATGTTTTGCTATGGGAAAAATAATGTCTTAGCACTTTTCAGAGGGAAGTCTCAATTAATCACAGAGAATGAGAAGAACTGCAATCCCCAGAGGGAAAGCCTTTCTTTCAGATAGCAGGTGACAAGATCAATGATAACAATGCTCTTACTGTTGCTATTTAAAAATTGTTAAATGATATTTAAGTGTATAAAACTACTGCTTCTCCCAGTAATTATAGCCTAGGAATTGATTTCATGTAGATTCAGGGCATAAATTAGTATCTGGCAACAGGTCTGTGATATATGAAGGAAATGCAGCCCTCCCTGATGGTCACTCTTGTTGTCTCTGTTCTCAATCATTATTGATGCCTCTCCCCAGCAACCTAAGGAAGCACGACTTCCCATGGCAGTTTACGTGGAGTGTAGTCCACTTCCGAAGTAATTACCTGGCACCGTCTGAATGTGACCTAAGATGCCTTTTTTATTTTATTGTTTCATTCTCTACCACAAATTAGGTCAGTTTCCTGCCTGACAGTCGCTCTGTATGGTATGTTAGTCTTCTCATTGCAGGGTTGATAGCTCACCTGACCTTTGCCAACTTCTTTCCACTTTGGTTAAATGGATCATGCAAATGAAATCACTTTGCCTGTCCTGATTGTTGTAATACTACTTGCCACTCACAATTTCTTGAGTACTGAATCCTCTCACCATTTTACTACAATGTTTGCTTAAATCAGGCTTGTGTTTGTGTCTTGCCTTTAAATGTTCTTTCTGTGAAATTCCAGTTCTAGATCTTAGGCCTCCTTTACGCTTACATAAGGTAGGTAGTTCTCAATGGATGAAAGGTGGCTTCTGTTACCCCCACAAGGCATTGTCCAAGGTCTACGTTCACTGGGCCCCAAATAGGGAGATAATGCTGACATCTATGGGTTGGGGCCACAGTTCTAGGCCATTAAACATTTTGTAATAAGCAGGACAGCTGCCACCACCATCCCACAATAAAGAATCATCTGGCCCAAAATTTCAACAGCACTGATGTTGAGAAATCCTGCACATAGTATTTTCTGTCTCTTATAAACTTTATTTGTGCTTAAAATACCAAGAAACTTCACAGCCAAGCTGACCCCAGTTATAAAATCATGGCAGAAAGCACATAAACTTTGCCAATTTGGGGTGCTGTGACATAGCCCTTTGGACTCCTTTTTGCCCAGTTTTCTCATTTTGTTGAAATAGTAGCTCACCATGCCTCTGTTGTAGAGGACCCTGGAGGTTTAATAAATCCATTGTAATGAGTCACCCTGCCCTCCTCAGGTAAAAAATGCTCCACTTGTGTGATTCTCATCACAAGGGAGAGCAGGGATTGTTTTGCAGGTGTGCTTATGAAGTTTCTTTCTGCAATCCACGTCCTTCCTATAGCTTTGAGAAAGTACAAAGTCACCCATAAGAAAGTAAAGCGGCCTGACCACTTCCACATCTTCTTTTACCTCTGTCACTAGAAGAGGAAACACTGAAGAATCAGCTGGCAGATGAGTGCACCTCTAAATTACACAGCACATGAGGCTCCGCTGTGACTGAATTTCTCTGGGTTCATCACGTCACCTTGAACTCAAGGTGGGCAGTGGGGTGGAATGCCTTGATCTCACAGCATGGTGGATTAATGCAACTACCAAAGTTTTAATCCTGCAAGCATCACATATGTAATGCAATAAGGACTGAGAGGGGAAGGTTATGGGTGCTGTCTCCTTTTAGAGCTCAAAACAAGAAGAGTTTCACCCATTTGATAGGATCTAAATACTGATATCTCTCTGGGGAGCTGCCTATACGTGGAGGTCCAAAGGAGGTAAGTTTGCTTTTCCTTTAACTCAATGATACCATAAGAAGCTAAATTTAATATTTTAGCCATTGAAAAATCTTAAGCAGGAAATATTTCTTATTTAATTTCCATTTCCCTTTCATATATTACTTACTCTGTTACACGTATTTTAACAGATGTGATGGTAGTGAACTTAAACTTTATAGCTATGAGGGCGTGTGTCTGAATGTCCACACAGAGCCTCATGCACTCATAATGTAAGGGTTTGCAACTTTATACACAACATTTTAAGATAGACAAGCCTCAAAATGTGTCTTGAGAAATATCCAGGAGGGGTTGTAAAGAGTTAACTTTGCAGTCCTGACTTCGCGCTGGAATTCTTTTCCTTGCCTGAGTTGTTAAAGTATATATCATTATGACCAGAGCCTAAACTGGTCACATGGTGCAAGGTAAACAAGTGTGGCCAGGCCTAAACATTCCAATCTATTACCATGGAAACCAAAAATGTATATAAGGTGAGAACAAAGGCAGTTAAGGGCCACATTCTCTGATCGGGAATGGGAGGCAATGACCAGTCCAATTGGTTGTAAATTAAAATTAATTAAAACTCCACTTATTCTGAATGAGTTCTTTGATCTCCTGCAGAGTTCAACCCGATTTTTTATTTTTGCTATAACATTTGGGGGCTTGCCGGGATGCTCTTCAAGGGTCCCTGGTCTCTGGACCCCTGGCCCTCTCTTGTATGGCTCAGAGCTCCAGGTGAATTCAGCCCTCGCCGTCTGGAGAGAGCTAAGGCCTGGAGGCTGTGGGTGCAAAGAAGGACAAGTGGAGTTTCAACTCTCAGCTGGGTAAGATCCTAAATGGCTTCTGATCTTCCTTGAGACTGGGTTAGGGTTGGAAAGGGCCCTTGGTATTTTGCTGGCTTGTGTGCTCTCAGACGTAAGAAGCAGTCTCAAGCAGCAAGGTTTCTGTTTCACGTCCTCCGGAGCCGGGAGGAAACGTGAGGAAGGCCGCTGCGGTAAAGTGCAGCTTTTACCCTCTGCAGCGGGAAGCTGGGAAAAGAGGGATGGCGATTTCTGTGGTGTGTGCCGAGAGAAAATTCGGCTCTCTGTTCGTGTTCCAAACCAGTCTCTAATCTGAATTGACAAAATGAGTCAGAAGGGCTAAATTACTTCTCCCAGGGTTTTGTTGTCTTGTCCGTCTGTCTGTCTCTTTAAAATGCTTGTTCTGTGTTAACCGGGCTGCGCTTGCATCATTTAGTGCGTTCGCGTCGTTCAGTGCACTCGCATCCAAAGTGCGCCTGCTTTCTGAGCTCACAATAAAATGGGTTACATGAGTTGGGGGAGCTCTGGTCATACCCCTGCCTTTCCTACCTCTGGCAGCTGTTTACTTAAAAGCTTAACAGGTCCTGACCCTGCAGGGCTGCTCCACAGTGCTGTAACTGCTGCTGTTGTGTGAAGTTGTATCTGCCCTGGAGACAGAGGTGGAGCCTGTAACAGATCCAGATAAAGGAGCCGGCTGAGCTGCCGACCCCCCTTAGAACAAACTTCATTTAGATCGGTTTGCTGAAAGTAATATTTGAGTTTCACCTCCCCATTTAGGGTGATTTGTCAACAGGTGTTAACTTTGTTTACTTCGGAAGATAGAAACTTTTTTAAGGGTGGCTGAGAAACAAATGAAATTAAACATGGGAAAAATCATCAGGCTTTTGAAAGGGCTTCTTTCTGAAGCTCGTCATCCCACTGACCTATATAAGGTGACAAGGGTGTCACAAGCTGCAGAAATTAGAAGATATTACAGGGATAAAGAACCAAAATTAATAAATAACAAATTGCCGATAATGAATTTTTGTTTATATGCCTGTTGAATTCCAAAGTACAGAATGAGATTTGCCTGCAGCTTGCAGAGTCACTCCTGTCTGGGGTGAAAAACCCACCCCAATTCTCTTTAAGGGAACAATTGATCTTGTAATGGGAAAAGCTGGTATAAAGTTAAAAGGGACAGCTATTGTGTCTAATGTGATGGATGGTAATTGTCAAGGTAAGATGTAAGTTTTTGCATGTGCCATGGATCTCTGGGTCTTTAAACAAAGAGAATGTATAACACAGTTCATTTTGTTACCTATAGCTAAAGCCTCCTTTGTTAAATATAAAGAGCTCATGAGAAGACAAGATCCTCAGAATAAGACTACACAAAGAAATTTATTTTGCACAAGAAGTAAGTAAAATGGGTCTATATGTTGTATAAAGATAAATAATGTTTTGAAGGCCTAATTGATACTGGGGTAAAATATGTCTGTACTTGCATTAGAACTTTGTTATTCCAGAGAAATCAGGTAATGGAGGTTATCACAAAAGAGATGTCAATGCTTGGTCATTTCCTATAGGGGCACTGCGCCTGGGATTGTTAACCAACTACAGCTTCTAATGACCGTTTTAAATCTTTATAATTGCTTTAGATATACCTTTGCTATGTAAAGTCTTACAAAGGATTCCACAAGTGCTATTAAAAAGAGAAAAAGTCTACATGAGTGATATTAACCTAAATTATAGTAAGTCTTAAGAGAGAAAATACAGGAATACTTGAAAGGTCTGAGAATGTGATAATATATGTAAAGGTGGTGTCTAAGCTGGAAGCTACAGGAAGGGCACAAAAGTTGCTGGTATTTTTTAAGACAGAATAAAATACTAAATATATTGATTACAGGAAAAAGGATTTTATTTTTCCAAGTTATTTTTATGAGATCTCTGACTTGTAATTCAATGTGGTCAAAATATATTTGAGTGCACGCTGAATTTATAAACAAATTGTTTTGTGTATGTGTTTTTGTTTGTCTCTGTCCAGTCTGTACACAGCTGTTTTACTTGAGCTCAACAAATTCCCTTCTTTCATATCTTTTGATTTTTGAGACAATTGTCTACAATCTAATTTGGTTTACAGATTAAAGATGTGTACTACCAAGTTGCTGGCTAATCAAAATCATGTTAAAATTGGTTTTATAAATGTCATATGTGTCTAACTATGAATGGATATTCATAGGACAAACAAAGGTGGGTTAAAGTAATTAAATAAAAACCCCTTAGGGTGGAGAGAGATTATGATACAGGACTCCAATCGATAACCAGTTTTTGTTCATTAATAAGGAGCCCCAATAATCTCCATAGCCTTATGAGAGACACCTTAAATAATATTGTGCAAAATATATTATTGTGATGTTTACATTGGTTATTGTTAAAAGGTTAAATTTTCAAAAATAAGACAGTAAGGTTTGTTTTCTGATTAAAAGATGCTATTAGTACCAAACTAAAATAAAAAATAAGTTCACATCAGGCCAACATGAGGTCATCACTCAAATGATAATTTTTTAACAAAAACATATGTAATATAAACAGTCCAGACAATGTTATAAATTTCTTAAAAGACATCCTGTTTTTAAAAGGTTGGATAAAAGCTTCACATGTATTACGTAGGAATGATAAGTAAAAGGGCTATTTTATTGGGTCTTAAAAATGTTATCGTGCTTGTTATGTAACAATGCTATGTATGTTTTTTTGACTTCCAGTTTTCTTTATAAAGCTATATAACTGTTGTTCTGTTAACATTCCACAGGGATTCAACCACTAGAACATCCATGATTGATAAAAAAAAATAACAGTTCTCAGACTGTACTTTTTATTTCAAGGTACTTATAGTACAATGTCATTAATCTTCCCTGCTGGATATCTAACAACTGAGGTTTGGAGACCAAAAATTAAAAAGACAAATTGGGCTTAGAGGACACCAGTATTTTGGCCAAGCTCCCTGAGGTCAAATAACACCCAGGATATAAAAAAATCCTCTGCTGCAACATCATAACTTGGTTGAGTCCCTGACCTTCTGATCAAGGAGATTATGGGACCACAGAGGAAAATGATTGTATGGTGTATAGTGTGCCTAAGGAGAGTCACCAGGAGAAAAGGTCTCCCAAGCTTTCACAGAAAGCAACTTGGTCAAGCAAAGGCCGTGACTCATCCTGATGGCTGACACTGACAGAAGTACTGAGCAGTACTGTACATGGTTCCAAGATAAATCCTGAGGAGAGTTAACTGACCTTGATAGGTAACAAGACATTAATTTTAATCAGCACAGGTCTTACTTTAACTTGGTCTTAAACAACCAACAGAAAAGTATGACTATAAGATATTAATAGATAAAAATTTAATTAATAAATAAGGTATACCAGTACAGTTAAAAATATGGGGACAAGGGTATGTTTGTGTATTACAGGTTATGAAACACCTCTGTGGATGCCATCCTAAAACATGGGGCCATAATAAAAAAAAAAAGAGATCTTGAAGCCCATAGTAAAGTCTGCTGCCAACAGACCTGTCATGGATCCTACAATGGACTGATTATATTAACATGCTTGTGTCTTTTCCTTCTGTTCTGACAATGCTAGTCATATTTTAGCTGCAGCAGTAGAAAAGACTTCCAGTCTAACAGATCAAGAAAAGCACGGCTGCAGCTACACCCCAAGCACCCTCGGATGAACTCTGTTGGACTTAGCCAGGCCATACTTGATTCTCTATGCCTTCCTTGTGCCCAACAAGCTATAGTGTCCATCATTCTGATATATAACATAGAAAACCTCCATTTTGGAGAACACCACTCTATGTCAAGCAGAGCCCAGGCCACTGTCATATGACATACTTTGTATTTCTTAAAGAAAAAAATATGTCATAGAGGGGGGAATGTAAGGGGCAGCAACTTTATGCACAACATTTAAAGATAGACAAGCCTCAAAATGTGTCTTGAAAAACATCCTGGAGGGGTTGTAAAGAGTTAACTTTGCAGTCCTGACTTCGTGCTGGAATTCTTCTCCTTGCCTGAGTTGTTAAAGTATATATCATTGTGACCAGAGCCTAAACTGGTCACATGGTACAAGGTAAACAAGTTTGGTCAGGCCTAAACATTCCAATCTATTACCACAGAAACCAAAAATGTATATAAGGTGAGAACAAAGGCAGTTAAGGGCCACATTCTCTGATCGGGAATGGGAGGCAATGACCGGTCCAGTTGGTTGTAAATTAAAATTAATTAAAACTCCATTTATGCTGAATGAGTTCTTTGATCTCCTGCAGAGTTCGACCTGATTTTTCATTTTTGCCATAACAGTAAGGGAGACTCCTGGATGTAGAGCGTATGATGCTAAACTCTGGTGTGGATAATAGAAGCCCCACCATGGATGTGGGAGCCACCAATCTATAGGCTTCTAGTCTGTCAACTTTTGGGGGGGTACTGAGAATTGAACTCATGACTTTACACTTGCCAAGCAGGCACTTATGCCACTGAGCTATATTCGCAGCCCAAAATCACATTTTTTTTTTAATGTATGAAGAAATGTTTCCAGGAGGATATTGAAGCATGTTATTAATCAATTCAATTTCTTTTTTAGGCTTCTGGTCTGGATGGCACATAGTCAGAAAGAAACTGGATTTGCTGCTGCTGCTGCTGCTGCTGCTGCTGCTGCTGCTGCTGCTGCTATTTCACTGCCTTCTGCCTGCCTGCCATGGACTGTTTCTCCTCTGTGTCGCCCCTCTGCCATGCTGCCGTGCCTCAGAGCCAGATGACTCTGGACTGAAACCTTTACAAACCGTGAATTAAATAAACCTTTCTATCTGTGGGTGTTGGGCATTTTGTCCCAGCGACAAAAAAACTAAGTAAGACAATAGCCTTTTAACTAACTTAATTATCATCTTAGGAAATTATTCTATTCATTATTTTGCTATTCACTTATTGTTTATTTTAAGTAAATATTTATGGGATGTATCCAGTATGTAGTCGCTAAGCCAGAAAAGATGAATAGATAACTTTCACTGATACCACTGCAACCTTATTGTAGAAGATACATATATTTGAATTCAGGTTGGAATTTTATAACACACGTTAAATTTAAAGAAAAAAATTACCTTCTCAAGACAAATTATTAAAATGAGAAATGCATTGCCACAATGTCTTGTTTGTTCTGTGTTCAAAGAACAAAAAGTGACATTATCAATGCAGAAAAGCTTTAAAAATCATTTTGCCCTGGTAGATACTCAACACGTGCACCTGTTGTTGTGATAAACTGGCAGGTGGCTAACAAGTTTTTACACTGCAAACCTTTTCCCTTAATGCCTGCATGCAGTTTCATGTCATTCCACGCCCTGAGGAGAAGAGCGCACCTGCCATTTAATCTGCCTGACTGTGCTGCGCAGAGAGCCTGCATTGTGTGCGTCAGGGCTGCAGCTTCTTCACGCCTTCCACAATTGCCTTGTTTCCAAAACCTTCTACTCCAAAGTCAGAGCAGTTCCACAAAACATACAAAGGAGAGGTAGGCACAGTGTAATACACAAAGGCTAACCTATTCTGACATGCTAGGAAGACACCCTGTCCAGAATTGCCACTTTCAAGGGAATATTCTCAGCTTTCTAACCCAGAAAAGTAATTCCATCACTTCATCAAGGATGAGTCATCAGGCTTTTGGAAACTGAGACCGGATATGAGTTAACCAAATGCAAGAGGGTGATGCTTCCTTACTGAGAGGGAGCTCTGGATTGCCTAAAGCTAGACCAGAGGTGTCTCAAGTCCCCACCATCAGAATCAGAGCATCTGGGTCGTGGAGTGCATAATTCAAAAGTAGGTTGATGAATGTTGCATGGTATCAAAGGACATTTTGGAAGGATATCTTGATTATAAAAGAAATGTGAGGGGCATATGGTATTGGTGGAAATACTTATTCTGGAAAGAAAGAAATTCACATTTATTAAGGTTTACTGTACAAGGGAGCACATTACGCATATGTGCGTTTGTGCTTAATCCACACTCTAACCCAAAACGGGAGATGCAGCCATGCCCACTTATTATGGACAAATTTGAGTCAAAAAACTGGCTTGCTGCTTGAAGGTGGAAAGAGCAGAGTGTGTTTGACCTCCAAGCCAAGGCAAACCCCTCTTCCACATGACACCCCTATCCTGCCACTCCATGCCTTCGCCTTCCTGAATGTAGAAGACCAAGTAAAAACTGATAAAAATTGCTTTATTCATCCTTTCCACGTTCAATATAAACCTCAGCCCACTCTGGCTGACACTTTTATACTGTTAGACACTTGTACAAACTCTAGGGTTCTTTATAACCACTCTTATCCTGAGGTGTCTGCTCATCTTGATTACACTTGAGTATTTCCAAACCCCTGGAAACACTTTCAGAAAGTGCGACCGTGTTGTTATGACATAATTAGTCTTTGGTGAACTCCTGTTGCCTTCGGGTGCTTATTATTTTCATTTAAGTAAACTGCATTTTTAAAAAAGAAGCTCAACTTGATGATATAAAAATATTAAATGACATTATTTCTTTAATCACTGCCTTCTGCCGTGTCCTGTGGATTGTCATTCCCCACTAGGGGATGAATCTATTAAATGACCACTTTAGAAAGTTTCCGTAGCTTTCTGGATATTGATGACAATTTATATTCAGTTACTCTAATTCATTATAAAATCCCACATGGGACTCAGTTTCAAACCTTCCTCTTTTCTAACATTGGCTATAATTGTGTGTTTAGCAACATGAATTGGAAAGAGGATGCATCTTATTTTACCCTGCTTCTCTTTCTTCTCTCTTCAAGGAAGTATCTACTCTAATAACGAGAATAAACAGGAAGAGAGGAAAAATGCTGAACAGCAATGCATCACCTGTGTCTGCTATTTTGTCGGGGCTGCTGCTGTTTTTCTGGCCAACACTGACAGAAGCTTCTGTGTACAGTGTGCCTCTCTGGCGAAGACCTACAGTCTCAAATCATCCCCCCTGCCCCCTGAAGAATTTTCCGCTGCACAGTGCCTGAAAATGGAGGGTCAAGGTCATGGTCCTCCACTCCGATCATCTCAACGTCATCACAGTGGCATCTACCTTACGGAAAGTCATCTCCCACCCCAACTGCTCTCCTGCGTTGGATCCCACAAGAAGAGCACAAAGTCAGTCACTTTCTGCAGTGCACATGGGACACAGAGGACATCACACACCCTTACCGTGGCAGAGAGGAGGCCAGACGGCTTCACATCTACGGCACTCTCCTCTCCGCCCTCCCAAGTGTTCAAAGGCAGAGAGACAGGAACCCATCGTACATGTGCATGTTCAGATGAAGAAACTGTACACTCGTTCGCCATATTACAGTAAAGGAATGTGAGTTGTTCTTTCAATCAAGTCCTCCTCACTTGATCTGGCAGGAGAGTACCCAGCGTCCCACCCTCTTAAGAACAGCGTCCCCTCAAGCACAGCTCGCTTCTTCGCATGTCCTGACTGATGCCTCTCCCTACACCTCCTGTCTCCCTGAACTCTTTAGCTACACTGGGAAGGAAGCAGAGTCACAGGAGAAGTGGCGAGAGTGGGCTTTTTCCAATAGCACTCAGTAAGTCTGGAGGAAGAACATGACACCAATTTTTGGTAGCATCCTTGGAATGCAACGCACTTAGTACCATTTTCTTTAGCTTTGGACTGACTTGAGCAGTTAGGTTGTAAGAAATGTAAGATTCCCCCTCCTATTTCCTATTACACATGTTATTTTAAAAATCCACAGAATTCCCTTGATAGGACAGTCACTTCAGTGAGCGTCATAGAGAAAACTGAGAAGATGTAGTTGCCGCGCCCGCACTCAGAGTTCATACCCAGCCTCGGCCACAGGGGTCGCGGTTGCGCACTGCTTTCACCGTGGGCCTGTGGTACTGTGCTGATGTATTTACTAAGTGTGAGAGGAGCGCCTAGGGGAGTGAGAATGGTTCACTGTGTGGGGACAAAGTCAGCGAGACTTCACAGAAGAATTCACAGTGAAGAATTCTTCCTTTTACATTTTCTCTAACAAGTAGGAAATGGCCAGTTAGACAGATAAGAATGGGCATTCAAAATTGAAAAGATGGCATGTAAAAAAGCAAGAAGGCACAAAAGAAAAGGGAAAATACATGTAATCGAGCAGGGCTTGAGCCGAGTGCCCATAACGGTAGAAGGATAAGGAAGGCAATCATATGTAATGCTCTTTTTTACTATCTTGAGTAATTCTGATTGTCAGGTATAAGAGTTTTCCAATGATTTTGCTCAAATATAAATGCAAATTTCCAGGCTGTACTAGAGATTTCCTGGTCCCACTAGAAATTCCTGATCAGTATTCAAAGAGGGACCAGTGTGGCGACAATCTAAGAGCATCTAAACACGTAGCACATTGTGGGTTGCTGTCAAAAATTCTGAAAAACTCACTGAGGCTTTTACCTAAGTAGGTTCCGTGCTCAGATTTGCATTTTGCCGCATACCTCGCCTACTACTTTGTGGTGGAATGGCTGGAATAAGGTAACACCAGAGACAATAAATAATTAGATGGCCATTACATAGGTTCAAGCAAGATATGACGGTGGCCCAGTGTCATTATAGCATAGACCAGTCAGGCAACGCTAAAGTAGCAGTTTTAGAGAGTACAGCAGTAATCACTAGACAGAACTGGAAATATGCAAGGTAAACTGAGTTTCTCACAGATATCTCTAACATAATGCACAAAATAACAACATGTACATCAATCAGACTGTCACTGAGTTAGAAAGATTTAATTCAGACATCCAATTCCTGGAAATGAACTACAGAGGAACAATTATCAGGGACTCTTACCTGTCCCATGTGAGTTTCTGTTGTTTGGTTTTCCTTTTGTCCATTTGTTTGACTTCATGTGTTCAATGTGGGGATGCAACTCTAACACAAAACAATGCTAAAAACTTGTGTCAAAAACTATAGTCAATTTAAATTGTGAATCCAGAGTATATAGCACTAAGATTTATTTTGTTCTCTAAATTAAACTATTTGATTTTCCTCTCAAAGGAATTTTGAGATTTAAGAAAATTATGAAAGAATGTTAAAGTGATATTAAAACCTATTTACATTAGAGAAATGTAGGGGAAACAGAAAAGCAGACAAAAAGGAAGTTGATTGCCTTTCCATTTCAGTTACCTGGATATTTGGTAAGAAAGAGTAAAGTAAGGGAAACAATTTTGTTTACTCGAGTACAGAGAGAGAGAGAGAGAGAGAATACGAGATGGCTGTAGGCTCTGAATTTATGAACTCTGAATGTAGAGGATATGGCCTGAGGAAATTGGTGAGATCCAACAAGAAGTGGCCAAGTGGCGCCTCTGGCCCTACTAAAGTACAGGCAGTTTGCAGAAGGTTTTGAGGCCTCTGGAATAGCATGGAAATGTTTGCAAGGGTCTCATACAGTGAGTCATTTCCCCCTCTCTGTTCTTTCTTATTTCCTTAGAGGTCCTGAAGCTCCTGAACCTTTGGGTGGCTGAAGTTTTGGGAACGATTACTATTATGTTTCCCGCCACCCTGACGGTAGAAATCAAGTTGGAGTTATAGAAAATGAAACAGTGACAGATGTTGAATCCCAAGTTTGTAAAATGAAATTTATACCTAGTACACAAAGAAGCCATTCGGAGAACCTCATGTCATCTGTGTGCTAGGACAGAGATGTGCCTACAGCACACTCAAGAAAGCTGTCCTGGAAGAGAAGAAAGTGTCCTTGCGAAGGTTTCCCATGGAGCTTCCAGCTCAGGGGTAGACGCTGTAGGGCAGCAACAACAGCTAGAAAAGCACAAGGGCTTGAAAACAACAGCTGGAAAAGCACAAGGGCTTGGCAGTGCTCCAAGGCTGTCGGTATAATGGGAAGCACGTGGGCCTGGACAGAGGGCGCCGCTTGTGATGTGCAGGATGCTGCCCTTAGGGACTCTCCCAGGACGCCACAGATTCTAGACTCAATCCGTTTAAACATCTCTGCTCCCCCCAGATGGCAGTAATGCGGGGAGCTCCACTTGCCCGAGGGAGCCCCAGGATGAGGGCTATCGGAAGAGGCTGCGTGTTTGAAGGACCAGTGATTTCAAGGTGGCTCGGGCTGCACTTCCCAAAGCGGAGGCTACTTAACCCTTCACAGCCCCCAGGGTACTAGTTCCTGGATGCAAAGCCATGACCACCTCATAAGTCTAGATGAAAAATCTTTATGACTGTGGGGTAGTCTACCGAGGGCAAGAGTCACTGAAGTGAGGCTCTGAGGCAGTGATCTGTACACACCTTGCTCCTGCTTTCCCCATTTCTCTCAATGTGCAATTTGTGCAAAATCAGAGAATTGGAAATGCTCCTTCCTTCTCTTGTCACCAGGATGCAGTTCTGAGATGAGTGAAAATTCCTGCAAGGCCAAGTTCTTCATCAGTCCAACCAAAACTATTTCATCTCAGACTGCAAACCGAGATCCACTCAGCTTGATGTGTTAGAATCCCTTATTTGCTATATATAGAGAGAGTATATACAATTAAATAAATAGTAAATACCTACTTAAATTTAGAAATATAACAAATCCCTTGGCTGTAAAATGGTGATGCAGCACAGAGAGGCCTAGATCTGAATGGGGGAGGCAGGAAAGGATTTATAGCATATTTGGCAGAGAAAAAAGAACTTCTGCCCTTTGACTTTTGGTCCACTGCTTCTTTGGACAGTTATTATGTGCCTTTCTTTATTTGTGTCTCAAATTAAGACAGATTGTGTATATGAAGCTCCTTAAAAATAAAAATATGACCCCTGCATTTTCTTAGGCTTGTGTTTATAGTGCAGCTCACAAAAGTATGGGCTTTTTGGTGGGCTGTTGGATGAGACGAAATTTAAAAGACCACATACACATAAACTACTGTTTTCTCCCAAGCTACAAAATTGCAAGCGTAACCCTATGTAAGAAATAACTTGCCTCATTTGACTGAACAATAAAAGAACACATACAGGCCTAGGCATGCAGTTTCACATTTCTGCTCTGTCTGTGACCTTGGTTCCAGCTGTGGCTTAACCACAGTTTCCACCCATTTCCACTTCCTTCCCATCCTTTTATAACTGCTGCATCAGAGTAGCAAAAGTTTTTTGCACTGACTTCATTCAACGTGGTGAGAAAGACATAACCACAGCTTTAGTTAAGTTCCCTCTGACGGGAGAGCGCTGCACCTTCTGAAGTGTTCGTGGGAGCAATCAGGCTGATCTCCCAACAGCCGGGGAATTACTCAGATTCACTATCACCCTGTAGTAGTCTAGATACCAATAAGTTTCCTTTCATATTGATCAAAAAATCAGTAAATACGATTCATATTCATGAAGCAATTTCATATATTTATCATGCTCAAAAATTTTGTTTTCTCAGACGAGGTCTGCTATATAGCTCACACTGACCCTGAACTTACTATATAGCCCAGGTTAGCCTGGGACTAGTGGCAATCCTCCTGCCTCAGCCTCTCGAGTGCTGGGAAAAGAGGCACACACCATCACACCCCGTGTCATTCTCAAATTATTTAAGAATCTATATAAAAACAAACCAAAAGAATTAGTGCTAATGAAAATGCCACATAGTCTCTGTCGCATAATTGATATGGAATTGTAACAGAAAATAAAAGGACACAAAGATGAACATTGAAAACTAAAAGATTTTGGTTTCAGGCTAGGTTTCTTATAGCGACTGCACTTGACTCTCCATAATGAGAGTTAAAAATTTAGTTGAAATCTGACAATCTGGATACAGCATTAGCCTAGTTTCTACGTGTAGCTCTTCACTGACAGAGAAGAGGCACATTCAGAAAACACATAGGACAATGCTACCGGGAGAACATTTAATTCCAAAGTATGTTTAAATGTGCTTCTTTTTCCAGAATACTTGTATTTTCCTACTACTTTTTGCCTCTTTCCCAAACACTCAATGTAAGAAATAAGAAAAAAACTGTAAGTTGCTTTCCTGCTTTCATAAAATGAAAAATATTGTGATTATCTAAAAACACCAGCGGGAAAGTCTTGCAGAGCTTAATGGTGACGGTGACATTAGCCCTGCTCCGCTGAAGAGACGGTCAGAGGTGGTGATGAGCAACAGCACAGCCTCACAGTAGTCAGGTTAGGAAAGGGATTTCGTCAAGAGAGGAAGACTCCAAAGTGTAAAATGGAAACGTTACAACCTGGAGATGACTCTGTATTTCCTTTCCCTGCAAAGGTATTAAAACGTCACAACATCACAGGGGAGAGTTTATTGCTGCTGAAGAGTCATGCTGTGTTTCTGCTCATTTGCATATATACTTATGCACATTAAACTGCTCTTTTCTTCTTCTAAACTGAAAACGGCAGTCAGGATTCCTGAAAGACCCGGTTGGCTGTGCTTTGTGAGTTTGAATCCATGTGATACCAATTCACCACATGTGTGAGACCTTTACTATTTCTTGATGCTTCCAAATACTGAGGTGAACTCTTTCCTTGAATTTCGCACAAATTCACTTAGATCTACTAGGACTCTTATTTATGGGTGCCTGAAGTTACAATCTGCATGCATTCTCCTACTTTTCAAAAGCACTAGTAAAGCTTCCCTATAGGATGTTTAAATGGGTTACGAAGTGTAAGAGAAAATGCATAGTATACCCACATACCACAGAGATAGTCAATAGAAGAATTAGAACATTGCTTGCAACTATGTGGCATCTTTATGGCACCATGGTGGTTAGAAAAAGTCAAAACAAAGTTCGGCAAAAGATCATGTATCAAATACTGAATAGAACATGATGGCAATCTTAAAATTAAAACCATATATACATAATATATCCTCAGCGAGTTCACAATGCTAAAAATGAAAGTTTAAAACATGGAAGTTTGCAGATTTGCTTTTCATTCAAAAATTGAAAATATACCTAAGGAAATACCACACTGAATGTAAACATTATTTCTCAATCAGTCCAGCACACTCTCAAAGGAAATTTAACCCATAAAAAAGAAATTATCTATGCTTGTCCTAAAATTTTAGAGACATTGCTAAAATACACAAAATTGCTACATCTTGGAAAACTAAAACCACCTCAGGCCATAGCTCAGCATGATGCTCCTAGCAAAACCTCTGGGAACTGAGGTATATGTGGGGAATTTAGCATCCACAGGACTCAACAAACGCTTTCTTTGAAAAAAATGGCAGGTAAAGGCGGAGTCAGCTCTCCTGTTAAACTGTAAGCACACAAGGGCTGCCCTGAGTAAGTTAAATGTATCCACGATAAATCAGCAGTGCATTCATAACAAAGCCAAAACAAAGGCGAGGTCCAAACCAATGTCCATGGGTTTTCTCAGGAATGGGCCTCATGGGTACAGGAAAGAAAGTCATTTCAGGCAAACCTTAGGAGTTTAGGAGAATAATGAACAGGGGGGTACAAATAACAGTGTTGCAAATGTTAGAGAGGTGTGAACTGGTACACTGTAGATACAAGGAGAATATTGAATTAGCTGCAATTTGGATTTATATTAAACTCCATATCTTGAAAGCTCTTGAATTCCATCATCGAGACCTTGAATCTGTTCTACACACAGTGGAATTCGACATGTAATTTAGGAAGAAAATCCTCTTAGAAGAGCGGAGAGTGGAGTTAAACAAGCAGATGGGTTTGTGGAGAAAGAACCAGGTCAAATTTTTGTTTCCCTGGCAGCAAGAAGGTTTATGTTTTGTCCCTAAAAATTATGGCCTTTTGAAAAGTAGATTACTTCATCAGGAAGGAGAACGAGGGGGGTAGAGAAAGTCCATTTGATTTCCAGTGCACTGTGTTTAAGGAACTGCTGTGGTTGGGGTACGATTTGAGGAGCACCCACAGAGGCTCATGTATGGTTTGCAGTGTGACAATGCTGGAATGTGGGGCCTGGTGAAAAAACTTTCACAAGGTGGGGCTTAGTGAAAAAATGTTAGATCATTGGGAGTGGTGCACTTGGAAGGAATTAATGTAGTTCTTGGGAGATCTTGAGTTAGATATCAGGAAATGGCTTGTTATAAAACAGCAAGCCTGGCTTCTGTCTGCACTCTGGCTGCCTGTCCCACCTGGTCATCTGTATGGTACATGCCCTTGTGATGACACTATGGCCCCAAGGTCCCACCACAGGCCAAGTGCATGGGGAAGCTGGTGCAGGACTTTCAACCTTGCCAAATCTAGGAGCCAAATAACCAGCTTTTCTTTATGCATTACCCAGCCTCACATAATTTTATAGTCACAAGACACAGATGCATCCAGGAGCCTAGATACAAGCAAGTAAAGATATTCTTTAGGTGCTTGAAAATTTAGGTTGTCAACAAGGAGAGTGCTTAAGGCTGAAGATGATTCAAGAGCAATCTGAATAATGATCATAACTGAAGCAATGGTTGAGAATAGGCTTGTGAAAGAGGGGCATTCAGGCAGCGCAGAAGAGTGAGGCACAGTTTATGCAGCCCAAGGACCTCATAAAATGACTGACCTATCAACAGTGGGGAAGTGACTCAGTATTGAACCAAAGGGTGATATGGGTGAAGAGAAGAGAGGTGTCACTGACACTGGATGAAAGTCTGCTAACTACGCTATTTTAATGCAAAGTAGTTCCTAAATAATGCAAAATAGTTCCTGAATAATAGGAACCTTAAGGAAGCAAATTTTATAGAATCCAAGGAAAATAAAAACTAGAGCAAAAGTCAACTAGAAACTATTTACAAAATAGAATGAAATGGCATTAAATATGTATGTCCCGGGAAAATTTATGTCATAAAAATTTTATATTTAGAAACATTGCCACTTAAGAGTTTAAGAGATCAATAAAGCACTAAAGGAATTTTTAAAAACAGAATACATGTCTGTTTTAAACCTGTAACACTATCTGCAGTGCTCGCAATGGCTATTATAAAATCACTAGGTAAAATCAACTGACCTTAGGTAATAATAGAAATATGTTAAGCAACCTCCTTAGAAATTTTACACTAGTTAATGCCTGGACACATGTAGTCATTTGAAGTCTTGTAAATGAAGCAGCAAAAATAAAAAGGATCCACTGCAGTCAGTATTTAAATGTTTTCTTCTTACCTTCCAGCGTTATGTGCCTCAACATCTCTCCCTTTGGATGTGTATCTGTTGTGACCTCATAAAAATTAAACTTTCAAATCCACAAAAAAGAGATTCATGTATAAATATATTTCACATCTTCAGTCATTTTCCTCCAAAATAAACTCCTATTTTGCAAGGGGCACAGAAGAAAAGAGCTCACATGTTAAGGGCCTGCAACCCTTTAAGTTTTGTTACCTGTGATCCTCCCAGGCTCCTCAGGCTGCAAGTGAGGGCATTGTCTGTGGTTTGTTGGCCTCGGCTGTTCCTGCCATAGAATGACAGCACTGGCTTTAACTTTGAACTGTTTTATAGAATTTGGAAAATCAAGAAACAGAAAAAGTAGGTCTGCTATTCAGAAAGATACACCTTCAAAGTACTATTTGCATCCAGCCTCCATTCTGATTGGAAGTGTCTGTACTAGAAAAGTCAATAAATAGTTTTGAATATCTAGGGAGAAAGAAGAAGAATGTCTCTCCAACAATCCTTAGTGAAGAATCAGCTTTTTTCCCTCCCCCATCACAAGATCAATATTTTTAATATAAAAATAAAGTACTTGAAAAGAACAATGACAAAAATAAGCCCATTTTTCTTATTAGATTCATCAAAGGGTCTCAATAAATTTTCTGTGAAATTTTTATCTGTTTCTTCTCAGTGTGTGTGTTATTGTCATAGCTGTTGGCAACACACGTTTCTATAATCATGGCAAGTCTGCACCCCACTGCTTGCACAGCCCTTCACCGGAAGGTGTGCTACCTAAGAAGAAAGAAAAGGGAGTTATACCCTCAAGAAGGCAAGAGGAGAGGTGGGGCAAGAGTGCTTCAGTACAGATTTGGGCATTATTTTCATAAGGAAAGACAAGTGAGGATTGGAAACATCTTTGGGGACATATTGTAGAAAAACCAATTTTACCAGCTGTGTCTTTGGTAAAGAAGTAGAGTCGACGTTCTTTGAAAAATAATAAAGAAAGGACCATTTTCATTATTTTTAGTTGGTTATATTTTTGCGGAATTTGTTGCTGGAAATGATAAAGACAGAGTAGGTAGTCTTATGTGGAAAATAAAAACAAAAATCCCACAAAGCACAAAAAAGAAGCCAAATTTTAAAAAGATAACTAAAAAACACACATTAGCCCTATATGTAGTAGAGGAACTACTCAGCCTTATCAGATAGAGTATCGCTTCTCTTGAATTTGGAATCAGGAAGGTTTCCCAGAAGAAAATCATGTTCTATAACAATTGACAGGCAGTAAAATCATCAAAGAGAATAGAGAGAAGAAAACAGTTCCTACAGTTAATAAATAAGTAAATGGTGCCAGTGGGACAAGCAGGAGGCTAGCAAGTACTTCTCTGTCACAGGTGTTTACTCTGGTGAAAGGACCAAGTTGAAAACGGACAGCGCCTTCTATAAAGCAGCCAATGGGCCACAGGATGTACTTGCACCTTGGACCATCCATCTACCCATTGATTCTTACTGGTGTTATGTACTCTATTCTATGGTGGAGAAGAAGCCCTATAAAGATGTGCACCTCAAAGCATTTGACTTCAATTGCTTATAATTTGGTAGTATAAATATCAAAGCCAAGGTGACCAGAAAGACTTGTAAGAAGTAAATTAGATCTTCAAGAAAAACTGATTTTCACAGTCTGTTTTTATGGTTAGGAATAGAATGGTGATGAGGTTTATGTTTTGTTTTGTTTTGACTTGGATTTTTCTTGCAGTCTTTCTTATTACTAAAATCCCAGTGGGCATATAAATGCATAAATATTCCTGTAAACTCTATCTGATGTTGGGTTCAGATAAAGCGAGAAAACCAAGTTTAGAAGCTGCTTAACCCAATGAATGCAAAAATACAAAGAACACTTTAAGCTTCTAAAGAAATTTAAAGTCACCTGATTTTTACGTGACTTCAAAGAACAAAATACATCCATGAAACCACCTGGACCTCTGCTCACCGTCTTTGGTGTGGGCTGCCTGGAACCGCCAGCTCCCCGCCAGGCCTCCGCTCCTCGAACCCCAGGGTCAGATTTAGTAATGTCCTCAGGGAAAATATAAAATCTACAGCTCAGCAATTTAAATAGTATAAATACAAATGACATATTTTTACGATAACTAATATTTCAGTAGAAAACACAGACAATGTATATAATTCTGCTCCAGGAGAGAATTTACTAAGTAAAACCTAACTGTATTGATTTATTAAATTCAGATTTCAGAATATTCTTATCCAAATTGCATATTCTACTCTCTGTGTACCAGTTTTTATTTCTAAATCAAAATCCTTCAATAAGAACAGAAGATCTCTCTTTACTCAGATTTTTCCTGGTCGCTTTAAACCAATGTTGTATGGCACTATGCTAATAGCATGCTCACCACACAACATAGCTATGACGTTAGTAACACTAGGAACTGAGCTACCTGAATGTGTCTTCTACTAAACCCACTGGTGTGACCAAAGCGATTTCATATATTATGAAATGCTGCCAAAAGGTAAGACATTTCCTAGAAGGCAAGGCTAAGAAATACAGCTTCTAAAAATAAGTAATTTCTCTGAGTTGAAAGACACCAGTATACTCATGGCATTTTGAGCATACACACAGGAAATGACAACAATAGGAATTCAAAGTTTAGACAGAGTGAAGAGTTACTATTTAATTGAAATACTGAAAAGTTCTCTAACAAGAGTAACTTTTGACCTAAGATTGATTTCCTAATTTTGTCCTTTTGGCAAAAATATCAGGATACATCTGGGAAAAGTAAGTTAATGGATTCAAGGATTTAGTAGGGCAGATCAGTTGCTGATGTCTTCACCTCACTTGTTTGTGGTGGCGGTCATAGTGCAAGGCATCAGTAACCCAAATGATGCCATGAAATACCAGGATTTATGTTATTCTATCATAGACACAGTAACTTACAGACAGAGTTTCTGAATTGCAATTTGTCCACAAAAGCTGTGTACCTAAGAAACAAGTTTAACCTGATCAGGTTTCCACCATACATGGCTGGTTATATACATCTCAAATGATTGCTATATACTCAGCAATGGGCTCCGTCTGAGACAAGGACCATTCCTCAGGAAAACCTGAGGTGATCTCCTCTCTTTTTTATCCACTAAGAAGCAAACCCAGTGTCTCAAATGTATACTGAACAAATACTGCCATGTAATTTGAGAAATGGACAAAGAAGCAAATGCACAGGAAATAAATTCTTGGTCAGGTTTCCTTATAACCTCTTGATTAATGAACTCTTTGTCAACAGACACACCAGAAATGTAACCTTATGGTATTTGATGATGCATTATAACTTTTATTAGTATCATAGAATTCAGCTGTCAAAGGATATTTATTATAAAGAGCATCTAGTAAGATGGCACTTCAGCTTTCAACATTTCTCCCCCAACCATCACGTAGGAAAAACAACCATAAAGTGGTAGAGTCCCTCGGAACCCTAGGCGGGAGTGAGGAGAGAATTCAAAACAGAAAGAATATTTGAAAATGGAAAGGCAATCTTTTAAATTCCTTGCCCAAATAGTTCCTATAACCAACATTAAACAATAAAATAAAATCTCCTCATAAGACCTGAGAATAAAAAATTATGTATAACTGGTTACCTTCCTGGGCTTTAGCAAAGGAAAGCAATACTTTCTTCTGCAATACCCTAAAAGAAATCTGTGGTAGTCAGGGTGGAGTGCCACCTCAGTGGGCTTTGGTGCCCTCCCAAGCTTCTGAGTGAATTCAGGCAGGTCGTGGGGGTGCCGTTTCACAGTCATTTCTAGCCGCTCAGCCCTTTCTCTCTGGCACTTATCCCCCACTTTGCTCTCATGGCTGCCATTAACTAAGCAGCTTTGCTCCATAACTCTTTTCTGCCGTGATGGTTCTGCTTTGAAGCTGGCTGACCATGAACTGAATACCCTTAAAACAGAAGCCGAATAAAACCTCTCCTCTAAGTTGTGAGTATTGGTCATTTGTGTCCAGCAACAAGAAGGCTGACTAAGATAAAGCCAACCAGAATCCATATTATTGCATTTCCTTCGAGAACTTTAGAGTTCATGGAAAAAGATGCAGGAATGTGATGCTCCGTCACTAGAAAGCTAGAAATGCTGCAATAAGTACTAGAGACTATGGACCATGTTTTGTTGGAAAACTGCCAGATATTCAAAAGTTGTGCCTCCGTGATGACTTTCAATAAGGCTGGTGGAGGAAAAACATGATGTGCAGCTGTATTTGCCTATGTCTTCAAGGTTAAAATTACGGATAGGAAGATGAAGTACTGAAATAAATAATAACAATTGCAGAGTGTAATACTTTCTACTTGAGACACACATCTTTTCACCCTTTTGCTATGTAACATAACATATTCACAGATTCTTGGATTTGACATTGCTATTACAGGAACAACTTTCTCTGCCTAGCACTAGCACAAATACCGTTTGATGAAGCTGACTGTAATAAAGAGATCATATTTTCAGTCCAAACTGATCATTACTAAGGATCATTCACACGTGCACTTCATAATTTGAAGTGATACAACAATTTTATTAATTACATTTATTAAGTGACGAGGAATTCATTTAATTTCACTCACCAAGGTACCTTGTTAGCAACAATTAGACCTTTTGGTTACCGGGTGGTAATGAGTATTATTAAAGTGAGTGATGACAAAAATATGCAATATTTGTTTTCACATTTTTTCCTCTATTTTAAGATATCTTGTAACTTTTTAAAGCACACAGGTGTTTTGGATTAGTACTGAAATGGCCCGGCAGTTTACTAGTCTGTCCCATCATGAATTTCAATCAGAATTTCCCTGATAATAAAAACGCAGTGCATTACCCTCCCACACGTCTCTTTTTCTCAGAGAGACAATCATTCCTTCCAGCCCTCCAGCGTCTTCCTGTCAGGCCTGGTCACATATTCAGCCCTCATTGCCGGAGACCAGTTCTCTCAACAAGGAAGACAG
Organism: Dinomys branickii; assembly: GCA_004027595.1. Taxonomy (NCBI): domain Eukaryota; kingdom Metazoa; phylum Chordata; class Mammalia; order Rodentia; family Dinomyidae; genus Dinomys; species Dinomys branickii. The sequence goes on along the minus strand of PVLD010005687.1, from coordinate 70,562 downwards.
AAGGAGGAAGTGGCTGTTACGTAGCACCTACCACAGCCATACTTGGGTCGACAGTTCAGTGATAAATCCCTTTCCTACACTAGCACTTGCATCAGTTTTGATGTTTGGTTATAAAAGCTTTTAAGCCCCACTTCTCCCTTGACCCTTTCTTCCCTACACTGGCCAAGCTCCTAAGAAATCTACTTTGGGTTCCTGAGAGAGGGCAAACCTTGCAAGCCCATCTGCCACAGAGATGCTCACCCCGCATAACCATTATCAGAGCCCAGACTGGTCTCCCCAGCCACTTTCCGCCAGCTTGGGGTACCTGCCTTGTTTTCCCCCAGGACGACCCCCTAGATGTATTATGACACTTTGTGTCCTCCATAGAGGTGGGCATGTTTCTGTGTGTGTGTGTGTGTGCGTGTGTGTGTGTGCACATGTGTGTGCGTACATGTGCTTATGTGGCATTATCAGTGTTGCTTTTGACACAATGGCTTAATAAACACTTTGTTTTCTCAGTGCTCAGGATCCTACTAACGGCTTCACACATACTAGACAAATGCTGCATCACTGAGCTACATCTCTAGGCCAGTACTTAACTTTTATAAAGTGTTATAAAACATATTATCTCTTCTGTTTTTCACAGTAATCCTGCCAGTAATTTCAATTATCTAAATAGCTGTAGACCAGTACCTGGGATTGTGAAAGAAAAGTGACTCTCGCAAGGACAGATGATGAAGGACAAGCCTACTGGTCAAACACTCTGAGCCACTGTGATTGCTTTTAACACACCGCCTCGGAGGCATTCTCCAAAAATGGTTTGATAAAATGTCTTTATTTCAAGCAATTTAAAATTAATGATACATTATATTAGACTTGCTAAAATTTCTGTACCAACAATGAAACAGAAAAGCTTTATATGACAAAAGAATTGCAAAATAAAACCATAAGGAAAATACTGCTGCTTGGATTTAAAAAATGAACTATTTCATGAATACAAGAAGTTCCAATGTTGTATAAGAAAAAATAATCTGTACAGGAGATACATATTTTAATTGTGTGTGTTCATGGGGGGGGGAGTGTTTTCTGTACTTTGTGAGAATTTCCTGTGCATAGGTCCCTATGGTCCTTAACATCCATCATATCATTGATCCTCATTGTAGTCTTGGAGGTAAATATTTCTCCTGTTTCAAAGATAAGGCACCAGGACCTTAGAAACTTCAGGCAACTTACTCACATTTACAGGCTTATGATGTTGTAGAACTGGGATTTGTCTGCTGACTACCAGAATGCACATAAAGTCTGTAATCTTAGCAACCACTTGGTACCATCACCTTGGTGATTCTCCTTCTAGATATTATTATGCTTTTGAAGCCACATAAAAGCAAACACTCTATATAAACAGTTTTAAACTGTATTTATTTTCAAAATTCCAATATTTTAATATATCATTTATTTAAACTTACCAATTGTTTTAAGGTAATGGCAAACAAATACGACTGTCCATGTCCTAGGAGATGGCCTGAATCTCCCTAGCTTAATTCATTGTCACATATTGCTGATAAAGAAACTAAAAATAGCATTAAAATCAACTTCATATGGTCATTATTCATTGTAAAATTCCTCGCTTTTCTACAGTTATCTTTAGAGCTCTAAAATGTTCTCACATTCACATTTGCTCCTCACAATAAGCCACAAAGGGAGGAAAAGGAAGCATTACTACTCTTCTTTCACAGCCATAGTGGCCACAGTGAAAGCTTATATGTAATTTTTCAGGGTCTAATGTAGTGTTTGCATCCTGAGAGCAAATAAAAATGTTGGAAACTCAGTAGCTTCTGAAAGAATGATTTTTTTTTTAAAGGCATTTAACATAATATGATGTGTTTCCTCTCAGGAAATAGTTTACAAATGATGCTTCTAGTTGAAAAGTTGTATGCAGTCTTTTTAAATTTTTAAAAAATGTTTATGCATATCCTGCATATAATCTGTCTGGGGCACATGATTGTTTCTGCAGAATGAAATAGGAAATCAACAATATAGATATAAAATGCTTTTAAATAGTTTTAAATGTGCTTTTATTGCTTCTTCAGTTACATGACCAAATTTAAATATTTTCTCAATTAACTGACATTTAAATTTTTGACCATTGAGAATAAGCATTATTCACTCTTTCATTCACTGAAATATTCAATGTAAACCAAGATTACCTTAGCTTTGTCCTACAGCCTGCATAAACTCCAGACACAATTCCTCTATATTCTAAGCCCATGAGTTGTGCTTGTTATTTGAAATGCCCCCTAAACAAGCTCATTGCATTAAGCCTTAGTTGCTGATGGGTCTTGGGGAACTGATTGGGTCATGGTGCCACTAACTTCATGAGTAGGTTAATCCACTGGTGAGATCATAATCTGATGACAGTATTGGGAGGTAACAAAAAGAGAAGGTGGGGCCTTGTGAAAGGGAAGAGATCATAAGGGTGTTACTTTGGGAACTATATACCCTCCAACCCCTTCTTCTGCGTTTCTTTCACCCTCTGTTCTTCCTCACCTCTGTGAATTGACCAGGTTTCCTCTCCCTCACCCTTCTGCCATGATCTTCCTTCTCTCTACAGTCCTAAAACAATACAGCCAGCTAACCATGGACTGACCCTCTGAAACCACAAACCAAAATTAATTTCCTTCTTTGAGTAGCTTCTCTTAGGTATTGAGTCACAGTGACAGAACACTGACTGACACACCAGACCTCCTCTTTTTTTGCCATTTGCTTTAGAAAATGTATCATTATAACTTCTTTCTCTGCTCCTTTGAGATGTACATCATTTTAAAAGCCTTTTATCAATTTTAGAAGCCAGGACCCGGGAGCCATCCCTTTGAAATGTTAACAGAGAAGGCAGCTCCTCCGGCTGCCAGGTTCTGTGGAAATGTAGAATCCTTACTTAGGCAGGCAACTTGCACCAAGTTCTAAAACTGTCTTCATAAGTTAAAAAAAAGTTTACTTTTTCCTCAGGGTGAAACCAGCTAGAAAATACATACGGTCTATAATCACCCCATCTCAGTGGTGTTTCCTTCAAATTTAAATTTGCCTTTTACCTGATACATAAAATCATAATTGCATGAGGTACCATTTGAAGTTTCAATGTATGCTTTGTAAATATTGTATAATGTTTAAATTAGATTAAATATATCTATCTTCTCAAATATTTCTCTCTTTATGGTGAAACATCTAAAAGCATATGTCTAGCTTTTAAAAATATACAGTACACTACTGTTATGTGTAGCCATCCTACTGTTCAGTAGCACATCAGAATCTCTTACTCTTAGTTAACCATAGACCAAGCCAGCTCTTCAATGCTCTCAAGACATGTATTTCTACTGTCGCCTTACAGTTCATTTAACCACTTAAAGCAGAATGAGCCCCGGTCCCACACTGGCCTCTAGCTACTCAGACAGATCTGGCACTGTTCTGTGTTTTCTACTAGTCTGCCTTGCAGTGTCCCTGTGTTTCTTCTAATTTGTTAAAATGTCCACAATGTCCATGTGCTTGCCTCAGAAAGCAAATCTCTCCCCTTCTATCTTACTGTTATCAAATATGGTGAACAAATTAGTTCTAATGTAGGAAAAAGGGTCGGTAAACACAAGCCCTTCTTATCGGCACACAAGATGGCTACATACAGAACATCTGGGTCAATAAACTTATAATAATTTAAATAAGTTCAAGAAACATAAATGACAGATACAATCTTCTCCATTCACTTCCTGGGTGATGGTAATAAATGTCTTTTCCTTTGCAAGCTTTATTTTTCTGATCTGCACAATGAAAATAATGCCTCTCTTTCTGTAGAGTATTGGAAAATTAGCAGTGTCAGTTCAATAATGAGTCTTCCCCAAATATGAATAAGTAATTCCTTTCTATTCAATCATCATTCAGCCAATATATATCGGTAGCTACCATGTGTCAAGCATTATTTTGGAAACAGGAAACAAAGCAACAAACAATATTAAGTATGTTCCCCAGACTGGCCATCAAACATTCACTGGAAGACTTTCCATAATCGGAAACCTACTATTTAGACATCTGTCATTGTAGGAAATATTGCTGTAAATTGAGTCAAAAATCACTCCACAATTCCTATCTATTCATGCCATTTCCACAGAACTGTTTCTCCTACTGAGAAAGTTTGTTAGCTTTTCATCTCACATGCTTTTAAACACAAGAAGGCAATCTGAAAGAGGCTTGGCTTCTTCAGGTTCTGCAGTTTCCCTGACCCCGGACTGGCCACTTTCTCCAAATCTATCTCATTTGTTTGTTTTCCTCTGTCTGCTTGAAAGAACTTTATATTCCGAAGACATTTTCTCTTTCGGGATAATGTGCCTCTTTTAATAAAGTCTAGGCTCAATGGAGGCTTAGCAGCAGCCATATGACAACAATTCATATTTAGCTTCAGGTCATCTGAAAGCGCCCTGGCAGAAACTTCACGCCTCATTTTGTCCTTGCGAAATTTTCTTCTTTGCAAATAAACTATAAGATGGCTTATAGTTTATATTTACTTTATTATAAATAAATTTATATTTACTTTTACCATGAAACATTTTACATTTCCTCTTGTTTTTGTTCTTTTTAATTTATTTTAATAAAGCCTAGTAGGCTCAAAGTCTCGGCTCTTGTTTAGTATAATTTGTAGATGCAAACGTGTCCTTTCTTTTTGAATGACTCATTACTGTAAAATGTAGAGCACATGCTGGAAGATGCTGAGGGATGGGCTCATGGTTTCTGTGCTTCAACTCTTCCTCCAGGTTGACATCCAGCCATCAAGCTGTCCATCACCACTGTCTGGCGCTATCACTGGTTATAAATCAGTCTCAAAGCACTATTTTCTCATTAACACCATGGTGAAAACCGACCCTCTACTGACATTTAGACTCCAATACTCTGCCTTTCTAAGTTGTGCCAGAGGATAGAATTTAATTGTAGATCTAAAGATATATAAAATCTCACTTCTGGAATTCAATCACTCCTTTACTGTATCCTTATCTTTTTAGACTATTTTTTGCACAACATTTGCTTTAATTAAGTAGACAGTTTAAGCAGTTTGAACCTCTTCAGGCTTTTTAGATTAACATTAGACACTGTGGCACCTTGATCTGAGCACCCTCCAAGTGGTCACGGCGCTGGAGTCTTAGTCCCCATGCAGACACATTTAGCAATGGGTCTTTCAGAAAATGATGGGATCGTGGAGGGCCCTGACTGCATCAGTGGTTTAATCCACTGACAAGTCCCCAGGGGAACAGGCTGTTAGGAGCTGGAGCCTAGTTGGAGAAGGCAAGCCACAGGGGCATAACCTGGAAATGTTTGTTCTGTCCCTGATTCACTCCGTTCCCACCATGATAACCATAGCAGCTTTCCTTTGCCGTTCTTGACCCTGACTCGTCCTGGACTTCTTTCCTCCCTCCCTCCTTCCTTCCCCCTTCCCCTCTTTTCTTTCTTCTTCTCGCCCTCTCTTCCCTCCCTCCCTTCCTTCCTCCCTCTCTCTCCCTATCTCTCTGCCTTTCTGTCTGCATGCCGTCCGTTTTATTCCTTCCAAAATAAACGTAAAGGTACCTTCTTGTTAGCAAGACTTAATACAAAGCTCAAAGAAGGTGAATGTCTCATCAGAAAAACAATTCTGTAGATTTCAGCATTTGCCTAATCTCTCTGAATCTACCTCATAATTTTTAATGAACATAAATTAAGTCCTTAAGACATAACTTTGTTAAGTACATGTTAGTGTAGCCTGTGTTTTAATTTACATCCTATAATTCATATAGGACAGGTAAAGTTTGTAATTTGACTAGAAATTTAACAAATCTCTACCCTAGAACCTCCCAGTCCAACTCAATAGTGGCAGGGAGAGAGACAAGGTGATGAGACCGTCAAGGTAGTACTGAGCATCTCTCTGTCACTTTCAGCTTTCTTTGTTTAACTTTATTTTGTGACTTTTATTATTTGGGAAGTACATAGCGAGTTCAAAAACCAGTGCCCTATTCATGCATTTTTCGTTCTTCTGCTCACTCCTTATTTCTATGATGATTTCAGGCTATCTTCTCACCATAATCACACTCATACTACACGGCATTTTCTCCTTTCTGTCTTTAGCTGGTGTAAATTTTCATCATATCATCTTTTCTATTCTACAACTTTGAATAAAATCCTATGATTTGAATCTTCTAGACAAGGTCCTTGAAAAAAAACAAATTTGGAATAGAAGGGCTTTAGCAAATTAATAAAAAACAAAAAAGCTAAATCTTCCTCAAGTTTCAAGGACTACAAGGTATATATTTTATTGTTTAGTAATAATCTGTAAAAAAACATGTTTCACAAATTACATATATCAAAATTTTACAGTGTCAAAACAATTTGAAATTTCAACCACAATGTTAATTTTATTAACACTTTAAGTAGCTATGATATAATAATTTTTATAAAAGAATTATACTATTTATAAAGTATTTATTGCAATATTTATTCTACTTGTTTAAATACTTGTTTCTTATTTTTAAAATTATAGGTGGAGTTAAGCTCTATGAAATATAGGGCCATAAGTAACATTTCATAGACATTATGAATCACTACATTTTTTGCTGGAAAAATTAATATAACTGTAGGGTAACACGGGCATCTTTAAGTGTCCTGAAAAACTTGCACCTATATTGCAAAAGTAGCAGTATGCTGTACTAGATCTTGTACAGTTTAATTGGTTTTGTTGCTCAAAGACAGAGGTCTTATCAACAGAGGATTTCTTACCATATATATCAGTCAGTTTCATTGGTGTGTAAATATGTCACTTATCACAAAACCTTCCTTTAACACAGTATCATTGGGGAAGACACTGTGTTTGATGTGAAAAACACTGATTTTGAGGTTATATTTGAAGGGTAGATCAGCTAAGTGTAGCGTTTGCACTTGAAATAAATTTCCTTTTCAGAGCGTGTTGTACGGTTTTGTGGTGTGATTTAACTTGGACAAGCTGGTCTCATTAATGATAATTTGTACTTTATTGAGCATAAATAATGCTTTTGCAACCATCAACAAATTGTTTCCTTCAAATAATTTCATGAACTCTTCAGTCTTATTTTCTGCTGCTGTTGTTACTGGGAATCAAACTCATGACCCTGGGCTTCTGTTCAGTCTTATAGATTGAATTATTCATTCATGCATTAATTTTGCTTAAATGACTAGGACAGATCAAGTAAATCTTGAAAAGTAAATGTTATAAGCCTGTTTTATTTTTGCATTACTGAATCTAGATCATTATTAACACATCACCAGCTTCTAAAAGAGTATTAGCATGATATTCTTTAATGACTGTGTGGCAGGAAGATATCACTTTCACTTTCCTGTTGCTGTTTCCACAATGCTTGAATTTTATGCAGGCAAATGTATTTTTAGTATATTCCAGCACTTATTCAAGCTAAAAAGTTTGCTAAATGTATCAGAATCAATGAAACTTTTACCGCATTATCTACCATAAATTCAGAGGATGCACAGAAAAAAGATATGTAAGATACGTTAAGCTATTTTGAGGATCTTCTATTTATTCTCTTTTCCAGTCGCATTTACATTTTTGTATCACTAATATCTTAAAGTATTTTTTATGTGTAGTTTTAAGTTGTATTTTCTTTTGTATATGAGGTCTGTGCTCCTTCCTGTGATATGGCATAGTAGCCACTAAATTCCTGGATAAAATAACCCCAAGTGTCCACTTTTATATTCTTTCTTCAATAAAAGTAAATTCAATGACATATCATAAAGTTTCTTGAATTTTTTCCCTAAACAGTGGTCATTGCTTTGGCAAAAACTAAACTGTGTAGATAATTTGTATGAGAAGACTTTGCCAATATGACCTTCATTCTCGCTCAGTGTCAGTGTTATCGTGGTTCATGTCCAGATGTTCCCCAAGAACTCTATGTGCTTCTAAATCGGACTTTGGAAGAAGACCAGATTACGGGAGCACTGCAGCTGACCTGCTGTAGGAGGCAGGGGTGCTTAGCAGGGGCGCTCCGCAGAAGCGGCCCCCAGGAGGGGCGTTTCTCCCTGCCCGGCTCCTCTCTGGTGCTGTGCATCTTGGCTGCTGTGATGTGGGCAGCCGTTCCTGTGCCCCGCCCTCCTGCCCTGGACATGGACTGAAATGCCAAGCACAGTAAACCTCTTCTCTTCCGACTTGCAGGTATTTCCTCCCAGCTATAAGAAAGTGATGAAAACAAATATTGTTAATTTCTTTCTCTTTTTATGTTTTCCACGACCTTTTGGTAAGTGCTGCCTATATTTTGCCACTTCTTATACTTCAGGTAATTATTTCTCATTTCTACTCAATTTGCAACATAGAAAAAGTATAGAACACTTTGGTTTGTAGTAGTCTGAGTCCATTTTATTTATAACAATTTGGAAGAACTCATTAACACTTTTCCAATCTGTTGTTTCATTAGGCAATTTACAATGTCTCATTGTTTGACATTCAAATTAAATTGTCAAGCATTTTATCTTTGGAAAATGCATTTGGGTAATGAATTCTTCATGTACATTGTCCTACAGTTTTCTCTGAAATATACCAGTTATGGTTCACTTGGAGCTAAAATCTAAATTCACATTCTCCATTGTATTAATGCTGTTTTATACTGAAATAATAAACTCTTTACAGGATTCCATTTATTTTCCAGAAATGTATCAAATAATGCAAAAGACATTTTCAAATACCTCTTTGATAGCATCCCATTTTGTATTCTAAAATTTATCTTCTTATACTGACCTGAATGGAAAATAATATCTAATAACATAAAAACCATTTTATAGTGTGTAAGCTTTTGAAAATTGATAAACTCATCAAATTATAACAATAGATAATTGTTCCAGTAGGAAATTTTCATAATCACAATGAAGAATTGCTCCAAAGTAATTGACAAAAACAAGTAGCTGATAATTTGTAACTAAAATTATGACAATTTGTAGGTATCACAATGTTTATTTTGTCATTACTGACAAGTAATTATTAGTTACTACACAATAGCTCATATAATAATAAAATTTATGTATTGTCTATTCCATAACGACATTTATGTTCTATAACTAAATGACAAATATGTTAAGGGCAACATTACATACCAACATAGTTGGTCCATATACAATAGAAAATTTATTTTTATAAATTTCAAGAAACTAAAAAACAGTATTTTTTGGCTTGGAGAGTTTATTTTAAAGCTAGTTATATCAATAAGCTAAGTTATCAAACCCCTCTTTCATAAATCAAGGCAGAACTGTACATTAATTTATGAATATTTCAAGGATATTTATAGCTGCAAATAGTTTTTCATGTTAAGTATAGAAAATTTTCACAATAAGCATATAAACTGTCCAAAATGAAGTGAAAAAGGTGAGCATACAACATTACTTTCAGTATAAACTTGACTTTTTTTACGTCAGATACTTTCAATATTTGATGACTTATATGGTTCAATGTACTACAGAATATTTTCAAAGTTACAAAGGTGTTAGCGGTGTAAGTACTTCCCCTGTGTTCCAGGCTCATACTGAAAGGAAATACAGCAGGGATCTGGTTCAGAGATTAGGAAACCTGCATCCGTTTCAGCAATCCCTGGGTTTCAGCTCTGTGACAGTTAAGGCCCTCTATCACTGAGCTACTCACTTAGCAAAAAGTACCGTCTGAGTACTGTCTTTTGTCTTTCCTTTCAATTCCTTCCCTAAGTATAAAAATATTGTACTCCCTAAGGTAATACATGTCTTTGTCTAAATAAAGGGTGGTTTTCTTACAAATATAAAATGTAAAAACACATTTATGTTTTTCAAAATGTATCTTATTTTGTTTTCGTTGTTCCTTTAGCCTTTGTTCAAGGGTTTAATCTTCTTAGCTTAAAGCTTACAATTCTTCAGTGCGTTTATGTTCATCCATTTCCATTTTTAGCCCACATCCTTAGAAACATTGATATGAAATCTGTGGTTTTTACATTGGAGTTAGAAACTTCTCATTATTTCTTCTTACTTTCTTAAAATAGTAGCCTGACTCTGGGATATTTATTAAGTTTATTTTAACTATTCAGCCTCTTTTTTGGTTCTAATAAATGCATACCAATAGCTGTTACTGCTTCTAGCAACTCAGAAATAAATTATTACAGAAAGAGTTAGAAACCTGTGTGGCTTCTCTCGTATGCAGTAATTCCCAGTCCTTTCAGGCAGTCACTCTGGATGGTGCCTATAGACACAGAAGACCTCGCCACTAGCCTAGAGAGAGTTCTCAAAAGCCCCTGAGTACTGCTCGATGTTAAGTGTCAATTTTCCTTTCCCCAAATCATAAAAGCCCCTGCTGTTAAGTTCTGCACCTTCTCAGCCTTTGCATATATGGCTCAGTATTTGCCGAAATTGTAAGTAACGTCATGCGATTTTCCTTTCCTGCTCCCAGTTTAGTTCCCTCTTCCCTCTGTGCTTCCTTTCTTGCAAATTCTTGTTCCTTCAACCTCCCTAATCTCTGCCTGTTCAGTTCAGTGGGTCGATGTGTTCACTGGGCTGCACTAGACACACTGCCTCCAGGTAGGTCAGGATAGGGACATACCACAAGTTTGTCTTGTCTCAAAGATTGGGTTGCCTACCCTGCAACATCAGAGACTTATTGCCTCATATAATGTGTCCAGGTTTTTGTTGTTTTGACAGTAAATGCAACTCTAATCTTAGTGACTTCATCAAACTCAAAGCAGAAATATGACCTCTTTTGATTTCAGCAACATGATTCACAAGCCACTGCTGTCTTGATGAACAACTTGTATTAGAAAATTTAGGCTAAGTATCTATGCTCTTACTGTGTTTTTGTTTCTTTCTTCATTGATTATATTTTATGAGTTAAACAAATAAAGCCAAAAATTATGTGACATAATTACAAACAGAGTGATGCACTTTTATGTGAATTTCTGTAACTAAAATTATGACAATTTGTGGGTATCACAATGTCTACGTGAAGTTCAGTTTCCACCTCTACCATATCTACTGGTACAGAAGTTAAGTTCCTTAAATCCTGTGATACCATCAGCCACTCAGAGAAACCATATATGCTCCCCCCCCACCCCCCCGCAGAGCTCACTTAGGTTTACCGTTTGCCTGGCAGCTGTTGCTCCTCCATTCTCTTAACAACATGTTACTCCGCTCCAACCAGACCATGGTCTCTGTGAACTGACCAGAGCTTTCCTTACCAGTGCTTCAGGAGTTCCCAAGTGATCCACACCTACAATAGTCCTGAGTCTGCTTTCCAAGTCTGCACATAGCCATTCTGAAAGCCTTGATTTCGGCCTGTGCCAATATCCTTGGAACAGACCAAGCATCCTATAACTCACAACTGCTGACAGGTCTACAGTTTGTTCCACACCGACACCGCTTTCCAGAGAACCACTGCAGCTGCCATTCTTGCTGCTTTTGGTACTAATCCATCGCGCAGCCCAGTGTAGGGGCAAATATTGCTTCCCAGTCCTGGCTCAGTCCTGGGGAACTGCCAAGTTCTTACCAGCACCGCTGCTCTGGAAATGGGTGTTTAAATTGGCACAGCTACAGTTTGCATCTCTCTCCTTCCTTCCATCTGAATCCCCGCTTCCACTGCTACTCTCCTCCAGCGGGTCCTGTGCAGGTAGTCACACAGATGTTCCTACGATACTGCGGAGCATGGAATCTGCTCTCTCGGCTTCTGCCCTGCTGCAGGTTTCCACCATTAGCGACAGTTGCGCTAAGGAAAACTATTTCAAGTGTTGTTCATAGTAGTTTCTTTCCTGACAGCATCTGTGATAGCAATTTAGGCTTAAAAAAAGCAATCCAATTCATCCTTTACCCTCACTTCTAGTAGGCACTAATGGTCACTTTCTGTATCATTACGATGAATGCTTTTTCCTACTATAAGAAGGACACCATTAGACTTATCTGAAATTTTTTTTTCATTCTTAAAGTCATTGCAGAGATGAGAGTCACATGAGTGGTACTAATTGCTATTATGGTAGCTGGTCATTCAGTTACCCCTGGCTAGCACCAGCCACCAGTTTCCTCCCCACAAAATCCCAAGTCTGTAATACTGCACCGAGCCCTTCATTTTAATATTGAAAACTATAGTCCTCTATCAGCCTACCCATTTTACTGGGTATAAAATCTCAGTGAGAAGCTTAGCTGGACACACTCCCAGTACTCAGTGTCAACTCAGAATTTTTTTGTAGTTGTGAGTTTATGAATTCATAACTCAACAGAATTGCTGCTATTTTTAAGGGGGCCCACTTTGTTTGAACGACTTTATTACACATCTGAAGGATGAGTCACTTTATAATTCACCAACTCTCCCCAGAGTGCCAAAGTACCTTCCTTAGGATGTCAGAATTCTGCTTCAGCATTATGGCTAGTAGTTTGTTCCACTTTAGGAAGTGATGTCAGAACTCTTCACACATTACTAATGAGCATTCTAAACCTTCATCCCCAGAGAACAGTTTGGCTAAGATCTTCTGGAAAAATGAGAATTCTCTTGTAAAAATGTGCTAGCAACATAAAAATAGGTATATCACAAACAAAATAAAAAACGCTAATGCAAGATAATAAATTAAGACAATCCTTCCATGCAGCACAAATTCTACTGCCATATTCCTATGTCCTCTTTTGCTTGTACATTATGCTCTGAATAGGAAGAATCAAGTTTCGTTTTCAAAAATCCTCAGTTGTAATAAAAATGTATGAGAAAGCCCCAGTGCTTTCAGGCTTGTTAACACATTTTCAAAGATAACATTAGATGTGCAGCCCCAAGTGGGAATATTAATACAACACACATATCAAACTATTGGAACTGAGAGGAAAATAAGTGTGTGCTATGTTTTGTTTGCCAAGGTTTAAAGTTAGAACATAATGTTAGCCATGCCTTATTAACTGGAAATAGGACAAGAAAAAGGTGTTAATGTGTCCAGATGCATTAAATTAATGGCTGTCCTTTGAAAACATTTCCCTGGGAGACAGAATTAGCTAGAAAATATCTTCTATTCCTGAAAACTTACTACTCTGTGCCCCAAAACTCAACTTCCTAGAATGCTAAAACCCTAAGGAAAAAATGCCTATGATACATCTGAAGCTGCCCAACTGGATCTCAGGTGGCTGTTCTGCTACAGTGAAGAACCTGTGCTTGTCTACGCCTTGTGGGAAAACCTCTTGCCATTTGTGGTCTTTGGGCACTCTGAGTAGAGGCAGATACTTTCTGATTACATCACCAAATATCTAGCTACAGGGAAAAGTTACCTAGGCTGTTTCTTCTTCACAAACCCTTGCCTGACACCAAGGAATTGGAACTCATCTACATCCATAGGAGTAAACCATTTAATCTTATATTTCTAAGGTTCCAGAACTTTTCAAAATAATAATTTTTAAAAAGTACTTCAAATGGTTGATTTCTGTATTACTCAGAGTTTGTATTGTAAGAACAAAACACCAGGTGCCCAAAACTTAACAGAGGAGAGGTTTGAATTAGCTTATGGCCTCAGGGGAATCACTCCATAGTTGGTTGGCTCCAGGGCAGAAGAGGCACAGTGGAGGGCTACGGCAAAGGAAGCTGCTCCATCCACGGCAGCCCGGACACAGGGAGACAAAGGATGAGCCATGGACAAGGATACGCCCCCCAGGCCAGGCCTACAGTGACCACCTCCAACCAGGCCCACCCTCTAAGAGCACACTCAGCTATGAACTCACCAGTACAATCATCTACTGGTGAGTACAGCACTTTCATGGTCTGATCACCTTGCAAAAGCCCCACCTCTAAGCACATGAGACTTCCGGCTGACATCTTAGATCTGAATGGCAGCATTCTGCCTCTGGTCCCCAAAGTGCTCAGGCCCATCTTTTGATGCAAAAGGCATGTGCGGTTCATCCCTTACGAATCATCAAAATATTGACAGTTTCAGCATCACGGAAAAGTCCAAGTCCAAAGTTTCATCTGAGATTCAAAAGACCTTAGCTGTGAGCCCCTATCAACATCCAAAGGAAAGTTTAATATATCCAACATGCAAAAGCACAGTGAAAACATTCCCACCCAAAGGGGAAGAATAAAGCAGGAACGGGATCAAAGACCAAAAGCTCTAAGGGCAAACATTAAATCCTCCAAAGGCTTGTGTAGCCCCACCCTGTGGCTTTGCTGGTTGCAGCTCATGGAGCTCCCTTTTGGGCTGGCTCTGCTCAACATCTTCACCATCTCTTCAGCCAGCCAACACTCCACAGCCCTGGTGATTCGAACTTCCTGGGGGTTTTCCTGGACCATGGCTTTCCTTTCCCAGTTTCACTCACTGCTCTCTCCAGGGGCTCCAGCCACAAAGGCCTGAGTGGAGGCTTCCGCCACACATTTTTGCCTGATCTTCCATGCATTCTTATGAAACCTGGGTGGAAGAGTGTGTAACCATAACACTTGCATACTGCAACTGAAAACCAAACCACATGGATGATGCCGAGGTCTGTTGCCAGCTTGAGCAATAGCAGGGCTCCCATGGAGCATGGCTGCAGAAACCTCTCAGCACCTGCATCCCTAGACTTGGGGAAATATGTCCTAACATAGCTCTGAATAAGGTCACCTTAGAAATCTCTTCTCAAAAAGATGTGTTTCACATGAGATTGTCTTTTTCTACCCTGAGTTTACAATGGGTGGAGTTTGGCTTATTTCCTGAGATGACCTCAAAAGCATCATTCCAGTTGTCCTGGTTCAAAGTACTTCGTTTCCTTTTAATGTTAACTTTTTCAGTAGGTGTGATTTCTTTGGCCTGAATTTTACATGTTTTCTTTCTGACCAAGCTGCTCAGTCTTGTGATTCTGCTGTTTGTTCTTTATTTTCATTGTAAATGTGGGTGAAAGTAGCCAACAATACCCATGCAACAGCCTGGGTATTGTTGCCTGAATATCAGGCTCTCTGGGCATTTTCTGTACCAGATAAATTAAGTCTGTCACCTTTAAATTCCACCTCACACAGGTCTGAGGTCATGAGAAAATTGTAGACAATATTATGGTAGTTGCTCATTCAGTTCTTTGCTAAAATGTAACATGCATGACCTCTGGTCTATTTTCAAATAGTCATCATTTCCCACTGAAACCTCATGAGCCTGACCTATAATACCTTCCTTTATAACCAGATCCTGGTCTTCTGAGTTTCTACCGACATCTCCTATCAATCTCTGCTTGCAGCATTCTCAGGTTCCTCTAGCTGGTATCTCTAAACATTTCCAAACTCCTCCTGTAAACCAATTCCAAAGGCTTCTGCACTACATGAACAGATACAATTAGAACAACATTCCACTTTTCTAGTACCACTTCTTTCTCATAGTCAACTTTCTCAGCCCTGGGACAAAATATTTGACACTCACAAGATAAAGGAGGAAAAATTTAATTTGGCTCAAAGTTTCAAGGAATTTTTTACATAGTTGGCTGGCTCTAAGGCAGAAGCTATGTTGGGGAAACATTACAGGAAAATACTGCTCAACCCACAGTAGCCAGGAAGCACATAAAGAAGGGAGAAGTGGGGGACAGGAACACACCCCTCAGGTTAGGCTCCTGGTGACCCACCTCCACTCAGAGCTCATCTCCTAACCACAGTTCAGCTACTCAACTCAGCAACAGGTGAATCCACTGACAAGAACAGCATCCCTGTTATTTAATTACCTTGCAAAACAGCATTCTGAATCATGAAACTTTTGGAGGACATTTAGAAGTAAATGAAAACAGTTTTCAACCAGACTTTGTACTTCATTACATTCTTTTCCTTCTCATCTTTCATGTTTTTTATTGAGAAACAGAGAACTCAGGCTATGAAGATCAAATTTTGGTTTTCAAAGACATATTTCAGTTCACCACTACCTCATTCTCTTCAAGCATTTGTCTTGTTGAAGTTTTTTTATTTTCTTTAAAGACAGCAGATATGCATGCTTCTGTGTTGCCATAGCCTGCCGTTGTCATAATCTTTTGTGATTACCATAGAAAATGCTAAAAGATAGTTGTATGTGTATAAGATAAAGTATATTTTTTCTTGATCATGTGTTAGAAATCTGATCATGAAATGTATGGATGCGGTTTTCATTGAATTTATTCTATTTGAACCTTGCCTTTTTTTAAATCTCCAAATTTCCATTTTTAGACAATCAAACCTGAGGAATTAGTTTGGAACTTGGGTAATAGTATATTTAGTAGGTAAGTAAGCTCTTCAAATTTTTCTTTGTCTTTTTGTGTGTGTGTGTGTGCTAGGAATCAAACTCAGGACCTCAAGCTTGCTAGGCAGGCACTATGCTGCTGAACTTCATCCCTGGCCCCAATTTTTCTGTGTTACAGTAAGTATCTTTACTGACCAACAACACTATGTTTCATGGTGATATAGTTATACATAGTTTTATATATGTATATATATGTGTGTGTGTGTGTGTGTGTGTGTTTCATGATTATATATATATATATATATATATACACACACATAACAGATGAATAATGTTAACTTAGGGAGAGGAAGGGCTTGAAGCTGACTGAAAGGATGCATGAGAGAAACTCCCGGCCTCCACAGACAGGCACTAAAGAATGAGTATATATGAAAATTACTTGAGTTATGCAGTTAAGGTTAGTGCCCTGCAAACACATTGCTACACATAAATTCTATCTTAATTAGAATTTTAAAGCATATTTATCATTATTACAGCACTATCACTACTTATTAACTTCTTGAAATTCTACATAACACCAGCTTTAGGGAAACATATGATCAAGTGCAATATATAATTACTCAATGATTACTTGAGCAGCATATTTGGAAGTCAGCCACTTCATGGAAAGTATAGAAATAAGACCCTGCACTTCGCAGGACAGCGTCAGGAAATACTTTTTCCAAGATGCAGTTGTACTAGCACAGTGGTCCCAGGACTGTGGAAAGTGCAGTGTGTCATTTGCTTTCATTTTTGTCTCTTCTTTGTATGGTCAACAATGGAGCCGAAGGTTGCGCATTAATGGAAGCCTCCCTGACAGGGTAATGATTGAGCTCTATGTTTACTTACTGAAATTAAAATCTATGACAAAAGATACCTAAACAAAGTTGAAGTGGCTGGAAATAATATTGAGGTAGGTTGGTAGAAGCATCAAAGCCTTACCATCCATTTTAACGTGATGAACAAGTAAGCCTGCCAAGGACAGCAGGTAAGGACCCGAAGAAAGCAATGGCTCATTGAAAATATACTTTCATTGAATATGAAAAGTTCCGGGGAAGAGTAAGTGCTAATCATAATTTTGAAGAGTGATAAGAAAACTACTTCATATCACCCAAAAAAGGGTCTCTGAAGAGTAAGGCAAAAAGCCTATGCAATCCTATTTTTTACTTGCTAGAATAATGAACAATCATAACCAGTTAGAGTTGTGCTTGGTTAATAGACACTGACTTCCAAGGCAGACTCTGTCCCAAGATGTTAGGACTTTCCAGGACTATTAGGGTTCTCAACTAGTGAAGTGCCTTATAATTCATTTGGCTGAGCTCAAACGTCCAGTCCCCCTCACCTCCTAGCATCAGACTGATTCAAATTAGCCACTCTCCGACCTCTTTATGCCCCAGACTACCGATGTTTCCAACCATATTTCTATCACTCACTCTTCAATGTTTCAGTCAACCTCACACTTCCCTCCTCCCTTAGGGTTCTATTACCCTGCCTTACCACTGCTCCTTTTCTGAGCGGTCCTTCCTTCTCCTTTATACAATTAAAGGTGACAAGAGCTAAGTAGCAGAAAAGTTTACCCCCACTGACACAAAACTCAACGCAGATGTTCCTGGTCAACAAGGAACCTTCTGTGGCACCACTCAGCATCCAGGCTATTTCTAATGTCTCCTAGGACTTGGCAATTTCTGCTGGATCTTGCACTAACTGCACAGTGGAGAAAGAGCAGCTATAGAGAAAGTTTGATGAGATAGGACTGATCGTAGTTCAGATCACTGCAGCCCACATTCAAGTTGCTAAAACCCGGTCATGGAGAAATGTAAGCGGAAGGGACACAGGATACGGTCTAGTTTTCCTACTCTGGAAGATGGCAGTGATTTTGGTGAGCTCACAGCAGTCACCACCACATTTGTTCGCTACTTTTTGGCAGCCAATTATTACTTGTATTTTACTTTCCCAGTCAACCATCGATATCTGCTGACTCTACATCTTCAAATTCAATCAGACAAGATAGAAAGTATCTAAAATAAAATGTATCTGTACTGGACATGTGCAGATATTTTTCTTTCATAATTCCCTAAATAATATAGTACCACAACTATTTACATAGTATTTACATTGCATTAGGTTCTGTAATCAATCTAAGGATTATTTAAATTATAAGGAAGGATATGTGTAGAATTTATACAAATATTACTGCATTTTATGTGAAGATTTTGTGCATCCCCGAAACCAAGGGACAACTGTAATATGTTTCATAGCCAGATCTCTTTGCTCCTCCTCAGGCTTGGGTTGGAAGGTGTGGACTTTAATAAAGAGAGAAAGTGAAGATTCATGCACTTAGCACATATTTTGTGCCAACTGTTATTCTAGGTGCTGAGGAAAAGTAGAAAAACACAATGAAAAGAAACACCACCCCTCGTGAGCTAACATCGTGTTGGCACCTTCTCATAACTATGAGAAGAAAGAATAATAGCCACTTGCCTGTATTAAAGCACAAGAAGAGCATCCAAAAAATCTTTTTGAATAAAAGTATCTCCCTGATTTAGGTATCATTGTATTATTATAAGAGAGTCAGTCACTTCAGTTAATCCTGTAGTTCATTTTTAGATATATTAATTCTTTTTGGAAAGACCGATACATTAAGTTGCAAGAGCTTTTGTGTGAATCTACCTGTCAGATCCATTTCTTTGAGAATAGGAAAATTTAGTGATAATTGGAGGATGAAAGAACCCCTATGAGCACAGAAATTGCATAAATGGAAGACAAAATAAGGAGATAATTCTCACATCACAATTTCACTTCTGACATCTGTGCATGTCATGTCAAGAACTTTTGCATTCATATACACAAAACTTGATGGAAATAAATTATCAAAAGCCAAGGTTTCATGCAGATACTAGATGATGAGCTCAGCTTCCTACCACGAACACTGTCAAATAAAATACCACATCTCTAGCTTACTGTGATGTAGAACAACTGTTCTTTGGAAACCCCACTCTTCTCTGGTCCCTAAAACTAATCTTTAAGTAAATACTCTTCTCTTACCTTGGTTCGGATTCCCGCTTCCCTGCCTTAAAATGGTTGGAACTGCTAATTTCCGGTACTTAAAGAGATGACAGTTTATATAATGAGATTTGATATGACCAATTTCTAAGTACAATGTATCGTTTCCAGAGTTCCTATGTAAATAAAGGAGGTCTGAAGGAGTCGAGGATCTATCTGCTCTCATCAGAAGGCTGCCACCCTACGCTATTTCCCATATGTCAATGGAAAGAGGCTATGTAGGTGTCCAAAGATGTTTTCACGATTGAATATTTAATACAAAAATTCTAAGATGATCTTTAGAATTATTTTTTCCTGCTAGTAGGAAAATATAGTAGCAATTATTTGTTCAGCTATTGGGGGTATTTGCTACTTATCACATCTCTCCAATTATTCTGAAAAATACTTGCAGCAAATACTGCTAAAGCTTACCACTTCTGTCGGAGCTGGTTAAACAATGCCTGAAT
Organism: Dinomys branickii; assembly: GCA_004027595.1. NCBI lineage: Eukaryota > Metazoa > Chordata > Mammalia > Rodentia > Dinomyidae > Dinomys > Dinomys branickii. Next base: position 50,866 of record PVLD010005687.1, on the reverse strand, counting down.
TCTTTTAGCTATGTATATATAAAGATACAAAGAAATTTTACTTGTTTCTGTCCTTTTGGTACCAGGCATTAAACTCAGGACCTTGTACTTGCCAGTCAGGTGCTGTGCCTGACCCACAGAAAAGTTTTAGAACTACAAAAGTCAGAACCTTATTTAGTCCAACTCCTTCATGTTGTAGAGAAGAACACAGACCACTGTCTTCAAAGCTGTCACAGTACAAGACACAGAGCTGTGCATTAACTATTGTTTTTCCTCTTGTTCTTTTGTTATGTACATTTGTTTTACTTTTCCATAAAAAAGAGCACTGAGCCCTAGAAAGGCTATGAAAATCCATTACAAAGACTAGAAAATAATTCAAGGGTACGCTCCCTTAAAGATGGACCCATGGCATTAGTCTTATATACTGAGTAATGTTTTAAAGAGCTAGATTAGGTTTTAACTTCAGATGAGTCAAGCGAATGGGTTTTGAATTCATTCTATGGTAGAAATCAAAAGAAAAAGAAGCAGGGGTCAACATCTGTTTTTTAACAAGTATTTTAAATTTCCACCAAGTATAGTTAATTGCATATATTCACATAAGATCAGTAGTACAACCAAGCCCCATAATTACCTAGAGAAGCAAATATTTTATTCCGTTTTGAAAGTCAGCCTGCTTTTGTTAAATTAGTTATCCTGAGGGAGGATCTGAGGGAGGGGGAAAACTAATTCAGGGCTTGTTTATCTATTCAGAGGGACACATTCTCATTCTGCCACCACTGCAAAAATGTGAGGAAATTCAGGTCCAAGGTGTTACTGCTGAAACTTTAATCTGTCCATTGAGTCTTTACAGGATTAACTTTCTAACTAGGCTTAAATTCTGAGTCATTTGTTTGCAATGGAAGTCAGACTCCTTAAGCCTAATCAGGAGCTGTTGCTGCAGTTTATTTATAGTTCAGAAGGTCAAACTGATTCACTTAATTGGAAAAGGCTGCTTCCTAGTCTGTGTGTCTATTGATGTACTGTACATTTGATGTGATTAGTTACCAGGGTGAGATTATAATATGACCTTTGTTAATAAGGTCCATTCTCCATAATGGGCTGTTTGCAGTTTCTAAGAGCCGTTTACATGATGTGCTTGGTAATCAGCTATACAGAGCAATTCCCACGGTGCAAAGAAAGAGCCACCTTAATTGGAATAGTGCAGAAGGCTCAACTCTGAGAGCATCTGACTAGTCTGTGGTTACTTACAAAGTTGCACATATGCTTTTAAAATAGAAAAAGCACATTTGCGCATCAAGACAGACATTATGCACTTTCCATTTGGAAGCTGCCATAAACACCACGAGAGAGAGAAAAAGAGAGAGCACAAATGCTGTAATAGAAGGTTATTTGTCTAGACATAGCACAGTATGACCATGCCTCATTCACTCTGCACACAGAACACCAGTGGCACTTTACGACTTTATGCTCGAATAGTAACATGGAGACCATTTGACCAACCTGGTTTTGAAGAACGAATATGATTCATGTATTACCTTGATGCTTAGATAAAGGAAAAGAATACAAGAATGTTCACTTGACAGAGAATAAACAAAAGACATCTTTTGAGTATCACAATATCACAGCAAGTTCCTTGGCCTTGGAGCTAGGTAGCCAAGGTTTAGCACTGACTTTACCATTTACTTGCTGTGTGATTTTGGTCAGATTTATTAACCACATTGAGGCTCTGTTCATTTATCTATGAAATGAGAATAACAATGAATATTAATTACTTAGATGTTGAGGATTAAACAAAGTAACATACCACCTACTCTGCTGTAACATGAGAATTCCTACAAGAACACAAATCACAAAATCATAATATTAACATGAGAGATGTGTTATTTTTCTGATACAAAATTTAAGGACAAGAAAATTTAAGACTAGAGGAAAAGTTACTTCTAAAAAATTAAATAATAGAATGACTTTATAAAACAATGCACAGCTATAAAAACTAAACATCAGATTCAGAAGTTAAACATTGTTAAGTCATCCATCTCTCTAAATTTCTCACTTTTGTTTTGAACCACAGGGGCTTGCCTTTTTCACTACCACAGTGTTATTTTACACATTTCTATCCTCTACTCGTATTCCAAACAAAACATAAGCCATCAAAATAAAGTAACTCTGCTGCTAAAATATTACCATATTCTTTGTCACTATGCAGCTACTATCAAAAGTAGCCTGCACGATGCAGAAATCTCTAAGCCTGTGCACTTAGAAGAATCACTGGCAAGATTTTTAAGGACTCAGATTTCAGACCCCATTGCAGGGCTGTTAATATAGTGAGTCTGTGATGAGCCAATGGAATCTGAATTTTAATAAGTACCAGAGATGTCTCTCATAGAAGATGTCTGCAGAAAACACATTGAAACTGAGAGACAGAATGGAAATCATGTTTCTTCACTGACCAGTATCCCTAATTATGTCATATCTAGTTTGTGTTATGGATCCTCAGGCTTTATAAGAAAAGCTTATGTTTGAAAATACAAAGCATAGGATGTGAAATACAACCAATAGGATGTTAATTACATGATCAGAAATATTATCTGATTATTTTCTTGCCTACTAGATAGCTCACATTCATGTCAAGGACAGGCAAACGCACAGCTCTACCATGTAAGCTGGAACCAGCGTCTAGCTACCCTTAGGTAGCCTCCCAAGGGTGGGTACCTGAGGTCTATTCTAGGACGAGCATAGGTATAGGCACTTGTGAGAGATCTCTTAGACACCTAAAATAATGGAGGAACCTTCAGGCATTTGCATTACTGGGTACAGACAATCATCAGAAAAAATAATTTGTCTTGTTAGTGAAGCCATAATTTTTTTCCTAGCCTGGTCAGGATGGATGAAGCAAAGATAATACAGCATAGACTCTGATAGAAATCTCTTCACAGATCTTTACCATAAATTTTAATGTTCACTACTAGAAAAATACTAATTTTATTTCACAAGAGAATTTACTTTTAAATTAGAAAAATGTAATTTTCTCTTCATTTTTCTTTTCAATAAGAAAAATGTAAAGATGAGGGGAATAACCGAGAAGTCTTGAGCCAACTGAATGACGGCTCCTTCGGTGGTCTTTTATGGAGGTCCTGATTTTTAGATAAATAGTCCTAAAACAGAGGCTCGTTGATGTCTATTTCTACCTTAAAAAGCTATCTGAGAGAACATTGCCTTGAAAACTCAAATCAATATTTCTACATTTTCATAATTTAAATAAATTAACAAAAATTCCCCGAAGCACTGCCATAGTCAAACAGCCTCATTCTCCTGGACTCAGTTTCTGACTTTTTTTTTTTTTTTTTTTAGTTTAAAGAGAAAAGAACAATAACAAAATAACAAAAACAAAGAAACAAAGATAAACTGTGAGGATAACCATGCGTAATACAACAACCGCTGTTAATTTCAATTTCTAATTATAAACCGTCTCTTTGTTCAATGCCAGAACACTAGCCCTCAACATAAAGACTACATAGTCAGTACATTCTACGTGAAAATAATCATCAAAATATGCTGACTACTGAACTTAATTTTATTCTGAGAATTAGACAAGATTTTAACATGATTTTATAGTAGTGTTGCCTAATCAAATAGCAATTACTTGTTCACAACTGATAATTCAGGCTGAATAATGATGTGGCAAAAATAGGCAAAGAGCCGGGAGAGGTCTTGGGAGTCCTGTGTGCTTAATCTTCAGATCCTGATTTGGTTTCTAGGCTTCTTTCTACCTTCAAGGTTTTCACGCTCATCTCCAAAACCTTTGTTTTAGAAAATATTTTCTTTATTTGATTGGATGGACTAATAGATGTTTCCTGTCACATACTTCTTCACCTTTCTTCTTAAGTGCATGCTGCTTCTTTCTTCTATAAGTTACAGGTAGCATTAAAGCATTTCTCCACGTGGAAAACTAATTGATGAACTTTCTCTGGTAAGAAGTCCCCCTCCCAATCTCTATCGTGAGCGAGATGCCTCTATATGATCCTTACATGGAACATGAACACCTTCTCCGAATGGCACACATAACTGTCCAGGTTGGAAAGCATAGCACCATGGACACGTGGTTGGCCTGTTGCCAGGAACTTCCCACGAGTGACAGTTTTCCAAGTACACATACGCTGGAACTGGCTCCATCACTTTGGCAGGAAAATCAGAACATCCATGTCCTGGGCACCCTGAGAAGACAGAAACATATTACAACCCACCTTCCCTGATATTCCTGTGACCTCCTTCAGGAAGGATGTCTCTGTGAAAGGATTACCATTTTAGGACTAGTTGCCCAAGTTACTAAAGGGGAATAAGTGGTTTGGTAGTATTTTAACAAGAATGCAGACTAAGTTAGGTGCCCTGATTCTAATTGCATCTGTGTTACTTAGGAAGAAGTGGTCTTAGGCAGTCACGTGCTTTCTCTGGATTCCCTGTATTATTAATCTTTAAACTGAAAATTGTACTATGGCTAGTAACAAGGGGTAAGGGGACTGCCTGAGATAAAATATCTAAGAAGGAATCAATAATAGCCCAGTTTTCCTTCAGGTCATCCTATATATCTGATCATTGCATGAGTAGAATAACAGTGTAGCATAAAACAGTAGAAACTGCACTAACATAGTTAGAAAAAGGATCCGCATCATTAAATCAAAACGTAACCTAGAAAAACCCAGAGGGAAATAAACAATTTCAACACAATTGCTGCAGCCAACTGAAGAAGATGGAAAAACAAGGTCAAGTCTGTCTGCTTTTCTGGTTCTTAATCTGTTTTCCAATACTGACTTTCTTTAAGATAACTGAACACTAATAAAGTTGAAAACATCATTTGCACAGGTGTTTGACTTTTCAGTTCTTTTTAATGTTCTATGTATTGATTTCCATTTCTCAGGTTCTTTATGGCTCTGGAAATGATGAATAATTTAAATGCTCAAGATTAGCAAGGGTAATGTTAGATGAGACAGAGTAATGGACTTGTTTTCCTTTTTCTCCCCAGAAGCTTCTCCATGGGATGTTTTATATAAGATGAAAAATACTGTTCCATAACTGGTGGTTTATATGTTGCTGTAGTGTCTAGAGTGAGACCTGGTTATTTTTATGTAATGCAAAGTAAAACAGCGCATATTGCTGCCAGCAAAATAGTAGATTTAACCAAGAAGCTAAACATTAAATCTGACCAGCAGAACTACTGGAGTCTTTGGTTACTAGCAGTCGGTACCAGAGACTTGGGCAACTCTCACTCAGAACTTCCCAACCTGGTAGATACTGACTTAAAGATCAGACACCTTGGACTCCCCTGGGTGTCTTTTCCTTCAGCAAATTAGAGAAACTTTCAAAAGCATCATTAACTGAAAGAGCCCAGTCAGATGTGTCATGTGTCCTACACCCTGTACCCTTTGAGTTATTTATTTTTTTTACAGAGAAGTATGATTTGTGTAAGATCATTTGCTGAAACTACTATTTCTAGCAGTTCACAACACCCACAAGCAGGACTAATTCTGAACATAGAACATATGTCTGCTGTGCCCAGGAAGGTACCTCACGTAACGCAAGAAACCAGATTTTATAATAAATGTGATTGTAATTTAGTAAGGAAATGTATTGAAATACTATGGCCAGACTCTCTTGACCCATGCCTCAACCTCTTTTCTCTCACAAAATGAAAAATTCATCCATGCGTTATTTGTCTCACTGCTGCTTTACACACATGCGTGCACACACACACACATACACACACTCAATTCCTGCTGTGAAATTTATGTTTTGCCTTTCCTCTAGCTCTTCTTATTCACAATCTTTATTTACTTTAAGAAATTTCTGTCACTGTCTACCTGCCTTGTTACTCTGAGGTCACTTATTAACTGTGTAGACTTTATTGTCCCTCGAGTTCTCTTTTCCTTTGATCTTTCCTGCATTTTAATACATTCTCTAAATCATTATCAACTCTCATTCTTCAACTATAAGTTATGCGAGGAAGAAAGTAAGTTTGATGCACAATATTATGGAGAAAAGACAAGATTATCCTGTGAAAAAAATACTAATTGACCCGGGTGTGTAGCTCAGCGGTAAAGTGTATACACTGGGGAAAAAATTACACTAATTGGTACAATAACATAAAATGAAAGAACAGGAGTACCTTAAAATGCTTATGGAACCCAACTATTTAAATCACTTATTATTGTAACTAAAAAGACTGAATTATCAGCAAAGGTCTTATTTAGGAATAGACAGCAGAAGAAATGAGCCAGCAGGAGGTCTCAGTAATACACGTTCGTCAACACTTATGCCTCTAAAATTATACTGCGATAGACACAAATAATCTAATGACTGAAAATGCATATTATGCTGAGTCACAAAGATATTCCGGATTCTGCCCTGGCCTATAATCATATCACCCTAGTCTATTTGTATTTTAGTTCAATTTTCATAAAGGAACTTCACAATTACTAAACTTAAATGCCCATGGATATTTATATAAACAGTGGAATCAGAGGATAAACACTCTCTTGTCACCAAAGAGAGAAATGTCTCATTATATAAAGAAATCATTTGACATTCTGGGTTATATATCTGTAGCAGGAGTTTGGAAATAATATCTAATAACCTCCATGTCCACCGGTCAAGGTCCAATTACGTGCTTGTGAAGCCAAGGTCCAAAATCTGTATCACCAAGACAGCATCATCCTATGGTACCTCGTGGTGTCTAGTCAAATGACAACAGAATTCCTCAGCTTTTCATCTTTATAAATGTCAACACCAACAAAATGAGAGACATCATTTTTTCTCTAAAAACAAAGAGATGATTACCTGCCAGCCTTTGACCAGTGTTCTCTCCAAATTTATCCACTTATAATTTAAATAATTATATTGAATCTACAATTTTATTGAGAATGCATATTTTTATTTATGAATTGACTCGAGGTATATTTTGTCAAGACATGGCAACTGTACACAACAGCTAGCTTTTCTGGTCATTACTTTCTTCTCATTAAAATTGTTTGATTTTGCCTGATAGCCATTTTATATGCTTCTTACTCACTAATTGTGTTCAAGATTTTCTAGTGACTAGCCCCATGGAAATATCATAATTGGCTTAAGCTACTTTTGATCTTGCCAACCACTTTTCCCACATAAGTACAGTACAGACTTTGCCAGTCTTATTCACAGCAGGGTATGATGCAACCTATTATTCTGGGCAAGGAGAGAAGGAGTGAGTACTATGCAGTGTAAGGAAACTCTTGCTCATTGATAAAAATAGATGCATTGCTGTTTTGGACATGTTGTGAGAACATGATCCTTCGAGGTAGTATAGACATTGTGTAATCATAAGAAGGTCAATGTAATGTCAGCCCCGACACGCAGAGAAGTACCAACAATAGCCTAGTTAGTGCCGGCATCCTTTGTAAGAAAACGATATTCCCCATGTAAGCTACAGACAACAAGCCCACAGCTGTTTCTGTACCTCTATTGTTGATCTAGGAAAATATAGAAACCTACTTTTATGCTATAGGAAACCTAGAGAAGCCACATGTGTATTTTTGGTTATTATTTTATCTTTTCCTATTTCAACCATGTCCAAGTGCGTAACAGTATATCTAAATTTACACTGCATCCTAGACACAAACATCATCTTTGCCATAGTTTTCCATACAATACAGTATGGGAAATACTGTATTGCAGAATATAATATAATATGGATACAGAGTCAAATGCTTTCTCATTTAAAGGTAAATATTTCGAATAAATACTTGAGATTTTATTAGTAAAGTGTTAGCTGTGTATAAAAAGCTAATGAGACATATATAGCCAGACACCCATTTTGAAATGAAGTGTAATAAATGAAAAGTCATTATTTTAACTTATTTTTCAGATCTTTCACACTGGAGGTCTCACAATACCTGTTTCATCCTTTTAAAATATATTTCTTCTACCACAGTTGGAAGAAGTTCTGCTGCAGATGGAAGAAAAACAACAAAATTTCTTTATAAGTTACCTTGCTAAGAGAAATTGCCAATTAAAACGTAATCAACAAATTCAAAAATGATAAATTCAAAATTAATGAGAATCTCAACTTGACAAAAGACAAAGCTTTAGAGGATATTTATATGAGATAATTTCAACAGATGCCTCCAACCCAAAATTCAATATCTAACTTGTTAAATTACAAGAGAGTTCAATGACCTGAGAATAACATTAATCTTTAAATCAATCCTTCAACAACACAGAGTTGTGATGTAATTGTGCATACATGTGTTTACATGAGATAATTTCCTCATTCTACATGGGTGGCATTGTCATGAAGTTCTTTTCAAACAAGATAGTGCAGCATAAATAGGAATGACCCTTTCTATGTGATCATAAAATATTTTTAAAGACCATTTGGAAAGCGCCACCTAAAGAAAACTGATACTGCTAAAGTCAGGCCTCCTTGGAATAAGTTGTAGAAGGAACTACATTTTGACACACAGAAATGATGGACATATAAATTATAAACTATAAATATAAATTATAGGGCCCTTTAGAAGCATTGCACCATTAGTTTATAACATCAAGGACAAGAGCGGGAGTGGTACAAGGTAAGACTACAGAAAGAACTAGATCCCAAATACAGCAAGTGTTGTTCCATACTGATAGTCAGTGTAGACACTCTTAAGTTTCTCTCTGTACACTAGATATTTTTAACTATTTTAATGCTTGACATATGAAAGAGAGCTTAGTTTACCCATCTTATCCTCTTGGGTTCCAAGATGTTTGGATCAATCCTCAGAAACTTGTTGCATTCGTGAATCTATTTGCCTCCAATGATTGACCCACAAATACTGGCCCCGACACTAAAATGTTTTGAGCTGCTTTCACACCATCCAGATTTCTTCAACTGAGTTTCCATTATTTTGACAGATGGTAATGAAAAAAACATTGGAAGGCCAGTTACCAGTCTTCTCTTTACTGAAAAATTTGCTTTCCACAGTGCCTATTTCTAGTTGAAATGCAAAGTATGTTCTAGCATGCAGGCAGGGAATTGTTCTTTAGAATAATAAGGATTTAGCTATCCTACCATCAGCAGGGACTAGAAATGAGATAAAATGATTACACTTAAACTCATTACTGCCAGAGAAAGCCTAATCACTTTTTGTTATCAAATAATTATTGTATCCAGGTGATACCAATAACATAAGTGGGTGATCTTACTTAATATCACTCCTTCATAGACAAGAGGTAATAAAAGTCATTCATATATCTACCAATACAATTAAAAGTAGCCAGATGTTTTAATTTTTCTCCTATAATCCTTGGTGTGGTCATTCAACTTCAGCAGCAAGGTTCAGCTTTGCCATTCTAGACCTGAGGATTTATCATTATCTAAGACTATGACTATGTCCATACTTAGATCAGGAAACACCCTCAAAGCCCTCATTTGCTCACAAGCGAGCTCCTGGAAGGTGATTAGTTAGTGCAGGGGCTGTACTCCTTGGTGCAGTCATCATTCAGAGCTGATTATGATGTTAGAAGGGAGGGCCTGATCAGATGAGAGAGATCACTTGGAGCGAGCATAGCTTCCTCCCAGTCTCCTTGCTTCTGTCTGCTTCCCGGCTGCCACGGCTCCAGCAGTTTCCTCCTGGGCTGGTTCCGCACCCTGCCACTTTTCACTTGGAGCTAGTGGATCTCGCATGGATAGAGACCTCTGCAACTATGAACCAAAGTGAGTCTCTCCTCCTACGAGTTATGAATGTCAGGTGTTGTGTCCCCGTGATGAGGAAAGTGACTAACGGATTTACTGACTCTAACTAGGAAATCTAAGTCTTTGGTCTTTCATCTAAAATAGAATGTGTGAGAGACAGACATTAAAGCATTATGTTTTTCTGGGATAGTATTAAATTGCATTACCAAACTAATCTTTCTAAACATGTTATCAATAGGAAAACTCAAAAGCTTACTGGGCAAGTACTGTTCTTAGCTTATGATGTTAGACTAATATTAATATTCTACATTATTAAGAAGTATCTTAAATATTCATGTTACACTCAAGATATCAGAGCATGAAACAACTTGCTTCCTTCAAAATTGTATAACTCAATGCAAGAAGGTAAAACCACCCAAAGTGAGAATCCTTTAATTATAAAGAAGTACTACCATAGCTCAAAAATCCTTTAACACTAATACAGACGATATAATACTTCTAAGAAACCATATCTTGGATGCTGCCCAAATGAAATTATTGCAAACATCTTCTAGTGCATTTTAATGGTACAGAATAAAGAGTTTCATATTCCTCCAACTCCTTCCACTTTCTCAATAGTGTTTCTTCTACTTCTATCTTGCCTTTTGCCTTTCTTTCTTTCTTTCTTTCTTTCTTTCTTTCTTTCTTTCTTTCTTTCTTTCTTTCTCTTTCTTTCTTTCTCTCTTTCTTTCTCTTTCTTTCTTTCCTTCTGGATTCTACATTTGAGAAAATACACGCAAAATATGTCTAAGTCTGGCTTATTTCACTTAAAATAACAATCTCTGACCCTAGGTGTTTTCTTGCAAATGATACAGTTTCATTCTTTGACTGACTAATGTTCCATTATACGTGTACCACAGTTTCTTCATCTCTGGCAGGACACTTAAGCTGCTCCCATAACTTGGTGAGTGTGAATGGTGCCATGATAAACAGGGATGTTGGGTATCCCTATGGTGAGCTGATTATAATTCCATAGTCAGGTACTGAGAGATACACCTAGTTTGTAAGGTAGTTCCATTCTTAGCTTTTTGGAGAGCCTCAGCACTGATTTACATTGTGAATTTACATTCCCAACAACAGTGTGGATGGGGTTATTTTCCTTCCACAGCTTTCTCAGCATTTCTTATGCCCTGGATTCTTGATAATAGCCAAAAATACATGGAATTTTAATGTAGTTTTGATTTACATTTCCCTGAGACAGAAAATATTAGACATTTTTCATATTATTTACCATCTCTACTTCTTTTACTGAGAATTGTCTGTTCAGTTCATTTGGCCATTTGTTGATTAGGTTATTTGTTTTATGCAAATTTTGAAACATAGCTGAAAATAAGAGGTGATGTGACAACTTTCCCAACGTATGGGACTTCCAAATTTATTAAGGAAATAAAAATGCACTTTATGTATAAGAACAAATCAGTAAGAAGATATTTATCTTTTCTAGGCCTCATTATATCACACATATTGTAGTTATAGGGCAGCTATTCTATAAAACTATGAAGTTTTCAATTTGATCTTCGTAAAAGATGAGGATGTTTGCCACTGGTAAAGAAGAATATTCACATATTTCTTGTCACACAGAACTCATATTTCAAAGTATATTGACTGACCGGAGCAGAACAAAAATTAGGAACTATCTTCTGGAAATGGTAGCATAATAGGAACACAGAGACCGAAACTATGCAAGGTTTCATAATAGTGCTAACAATTGTAACGGGATTATATAGTGCATGATAACGCAGAGGAAATGCTTTTTCCACAACAATTTGCCAGAAACAGAGAAGTTTGTCTCATAGGATACCAGAAAAGAAACAGAATACGCAAAAAATTTTTGGGAATTAAAGTTGAAAAGAGTGAGCATAACAAGAAATAATGAAGTCCTGAGGTTTTTAAAATGGTGTCCAAAATGTGAAAATACAAAGGCAAAGTGTTGCATATCTCCCTTATTATATATATATGAATATATAAGTATATGAATTTATAAATAGGTGAACTGTCTACTCCCAAAATAACCTATTTTAATTTCAGTTAAAGTTCTTGTGAAAACAACAAGCCACATCAAAATAATATTAATAAACAACTGAGATGATTTCAACAATCAAGAAGACTTGGAAGACTGCTTTCGTAAGCAATGTTGGGAATATAAAGTTCCAGTCATTACCATTTGCTGAATAGATAAAGAAGTTATTTAGGGGCTGGGGGTATAGCTCAGTGGCATAAGTGCTTGCCTGGCAAGCGCAAGGTCCTGAGTTCGATCCCCGGTACCGGAAAAAAAAAAAAAAGAAGTTATTTAAACTATAAATATATATCCCACTTACCATAAAAGCACAAAGAATAAAAAAAATTAGATTCATGAGGTTAAGGGTTTTGTGCTACTACATACTTTATCTTACAATGAAATTGAATTTATTTTACTTGCTAAAAGGGAAAAAACTCCTCAGTAATATTTTACTCATTTATCTTGAAATATTCTATGGGGGTTTTTTCTTACTACAAAGTTTAACTTGTATTTTTTTTTATAAGAAATGGTATTTACTTGCCATATTTTAAATAGAAGTTGTTTATTTTAAACATTATTAATAAGAAATGAAATTAAATTGCTATGCATATAAGAATGTGCTAATTAACTCACTGTCCAGTCCTTGCTTAAATTTAGTATCTAACTCCTCTGCTTGTTAGTCAAAAAGCTTCAGGCTTTGTGCTGCTGTCTCCTTAGAGTCCAGTTTATGAAAATTAATTGTGATTCTATCACAGCCCTTTCTGACAAGACAGTTTGTTTCTCCTGCAAAGCAATTAGGGTTTCAGTTTTGGGTTAGGGCTAGAAAAGCTATACAGCAAAATAGTGCCCATTTTGTGAATGAATAACACCTTGACTGGGAGTATAAACAATGGAGAGAAATGGAAATGGAACTGTGTTAAGATTTGGGGGGCATTGTGGGAGCTTTTTTTGTTTTTGTTTTTTGTTTCTTTGTTAGTTCTAGGAATTGAACTCGGGACTTTACCCTTGCCAGGCAGGCACTTATGCCTCAGAGCTATATCCCTGGCCCCCCGTGTTAAGATTTCATCATCAGTTTAAAACATCAGGAGACATTGAAAAAAGAATCATCCAGTTTTGTGCATGTCTTTATTTCTACTTCAGATTTAAGGACATTTTCTTCTTACTTTTCAAATATGAATCATTAAATCATTTCATGATTTAAGTTTTTTATAAACTTCCTCCATACACAATTACCTTATACTGATAGGAATCATTAGAGGAGGATGTTACAGTCTTTCCACCACATGAAAATAGTAATTTGCACTATATCCACATTTTTCCTTTTCCTACAACTGAAAAAACTTTTAAAATGAATATCCAATTCTTGGACGAGGGTTTTGAAATTTTTCTTCACAATCTTTTAAAGAAATATTTTTCATTTATTCAATCAACATGAATGTGCTGAGCACTTACCTGCATGCTTACAGTGTAGGTATTAGAAGTACCATGGCCACCACAGAGGGACACGAGCCCCCCACCCCACCACAGAGCCCAGATCTCCTGGGAGAACATGTGTTAATAAACCAATCACACAAGGGAACACAACCATAAATGAGGTAAGGGTTGTAAAGCAACCGTAATAATGTAATGCGAGGCCTTCAGAGAAATTGGGGAAGTCTCTGGGAATGTAATATTTGAGTTGAGAAATGGAAGATCCATACACCCCAACTGGGCAAGAGAAAAGGAAGAAAGTTCCAGAAATGAAAATAAAACAAAAAAAAATCTAAGATTCAAAAATTGATCCATATTAGTAGAATAGAGAAATTAAGGGGAAAAGCAGAAGAAATTCATTTGAGAAGGAGGTAAAAAACAGAGGTTGTAGGACATTATGGGGCATGTTTGAGGAATGTGTTTACAGCCTGAGGTAAAGGGAAAGTTACTGGGCAATTCAAACAGAGATGTGGCAGAGCTACTCCACAGCACTGGGAACCGTATGTCAGGAGAACAGGACCAATGGAATATATATAAGTGAACTGTTGAAAAAAGCTTGCCACAGTGTTCTAGGCAGGAGGTTGTTGTAGTTTGAACCTTTGGGCGCACAATTAAGAATTTGCTTCTTTCGTCTCATTGGTCTCAGTGTGTACTGTGCTGTGATATGTGGTGGGATCAGAAAATCCAGAGAATGTATAAAAGATATTTATTACAGTAAACGACAGATTGTTACTGACACCCTAAAACACTCCCCCTCTCTTTGCGCACACATACCCGTCATTCTTGCTATTTTCTGACACCAGCCTGGAAGTCCTCTTGGGCGTCTTTAGTTGCACTCTGCTTATTGCCTTAATGTCCAGGATCAATCCAAAGCGTTCACCATTCATGGTCATTTTCACTTTGGGGAAGAGCCAGAGCTCACATGGTACCAGGCCTAGCAGATAAAGAGAATGAGGAGCTGCCCTTCCTGTTGGTTGGCAATGGGCTACAGCATTCACTATATTTTTCATCACAGCTCCTCTAGACGTTAAAAAGAACAACCAGGCATATGTCTTTTACTGTAATATTTTTTAAAATATTCCCCATATGTTTCAATCACTCTAAATTGATTTCAGTAATGACTGAATTTACTTATTGCCTCTTCATAGTCAGAGTCCTCAAATGAGTTAAAGACTTATACAGTATCCACAGCCTCACCTACCATTACACACGGAAATCGTAGGGCTTCATATTCACAATTAAAAATTTTCTGGTAGAGTCACCAGGTACTTCTAACTGCAAAGTCCATTTAAATTCTTTTCTGACACATTCTTTCATGCCAGAAAGATTTGACTAAATTGACCAATGATTTATTCAACAAATGCATTTTTCACTCAACATATTAAATTTCTATAATGTAGCAGTCACTGTATGTTTTGCTAGGTACACAAAAATTTATAGGAGTCTAGTATTGAAACATGCAATAATCAATGAATAATACAAATAAGTGTAAAATCTTAGTCAAAACTAAGATTTTTTTCACAAAAGTGACCAGAAATACAATTAGAGAATCAACATGTTTTTCTCGGCTATCATTATGCCACATTCCCCTATATCTCTGGTTCCTCTTCAATAGATGTGGAAACTGCATGTTGGGTAGGTAAACAGATAGAAAGATAGACAGATAGATAGATAGATAGATAGATAGATAGATAGATATGTAGATAGATGATAGATGATAGGCAGAAAAATATTTAAAAGACTGTCACAAAAAGTTAATATGTTTAAAATAGGTGAAACTAAACCATAGTTTACTTTCATTTCATAAAATGTGTTGAGCTAGGTAGTCTTGATATATAGATATAGACATAGATAACTTCGACACACACGTATGTTCTAAATATATAACTGTGTACGTGGAAAGAGAAAAAGAGATTCTAAGGCAATGATGTGTAAGGATTAGGAGACAATGAAAATACAGTTATCTTGAAAAAACTGGATGACAGTCAGAACTATATAAGAACCATAGAAAATTTGGCATGTACTACTCTAAAGCAAAAGGGAAGATAAAGACAATAAATATGCAAGCAAAAGAAGTTTACTGTTGAGAGAAGGAACATACAGCGAGCTGACAGGCTACTGGTATGGGCTGATGTTTTACAATACCAAGATTAAAGACAGTTCTGAAGCCCCTTTAAGATGCCAGCAGTGATCCTTCCCGGTCTACCCTTGCCTTCTTCCCAACATGGTGTTCAACGAACTTCCTGGGATGATCACATCTCTCACAATGCAGTTGTTCTCCTCACCTTTACTCACACAGGCAGCAGCACATGTACAGGCACGAAGAAGCAGGAGCTCAGGAGTGGGCTTAGAAGGCACCAAGGACAGGTTGCTTCAGTTCATTAAAATCTTTCTGTATTTCTAAGTTCCTAATACTATTGAATGATTTATCTTTTATGATAGCATATGGATTTTTGGCTTTTGCCTGAAACAATACAAAGGATCCTACCATGAGCCAGACTCACAGCAGTTAGAAATCTTCCACATTATCACCACTACCAGCAGTTTCAAGAGCACAATCGCGAGGTACAGGTGAAACCAACAGAAGGTCTGAGCCTCTCGGGTCTCTCTTCTGGCACCAAGCATGCGGTGGCCCAGGTTAAAAGGAGAGATTTGTAGCTAAAGAACGTCGTCACCTCATTTATGTGGAAGGTAGCATCTGAGTCGTGACACATGTCCGTATTGTACACACATGACAGCTTATTTGCTGTAACATTAGTGCCGGGCCCTTTTAACCCATAGACTTCAGGTATGCTTAGCTTAGCAATCCTAGACAGGTGATGGTCTTTCTAGGAAAACCCTTTCATTTTCTTTCTTTTTCAGCAAATATGTCACCAGCTTGCTAAGGAGATAAGACCCAGGTGCTTGTCTTTACCCTGCATCCCACCCCAGAAAGTTCCTGCCTCCTTCATTCCCCACTTGTAAAGTGAGTGGGTGTATTATACACCTGTTGTTTAACCCCCACTTCTGAGTTATCAGTGACACTTGGGAATGCAGACTTTCTCATGTGTGCTGTGAACAGAATACCTTTATAAGTCATGTTTCTTATTACTTTATATGTTTGATCGTTTAACTGTTATCTAATAGTAAAATGAAAGTTCCAGGATGTAGAACCCATGAATATCTACAATCTTGCCTAATTACAGTAAATAGCCTCAGTTTCTGCATCTCTCAACCTCATAATTTTGCCACTATGATCTTCCAGCTCAACATTCAGCACACTCTTTCATGCATGTTCACTCTTTTCTCTCCTTTTCTGACGTACAGTAGGCCCTTAGTGAACACTGGCTGTCTAGAGTTTTTATGTTCAGTAAAGGAAGAGTTATATTCACATTGAGGAAAAAGGAGAAATAAAACAACATCCTAAAGACTTACAAGAGACAATAACACCGTCTTCCTAAGCCTAAAATGTTATCAAAGCTACCTTGTTAGTAACTGGAGGAAAAGTGAATTAAACTGATCACTTTAATTGAAAATGAGAATACACCAAACCTAATTATGCTGTGGCACAACACGGACCCTCTACACAGTGATAACATTTGTTCTACTGCTGCAGACCTTGTAAACATTGCTAGCATTCTGGTGATGCCTCATTTCCCCAGGCCTTTTTCCAAATACAACAGAATTTATTGATGTATACAGTGAGGTCAACTGATGAATTTTCAAAGTCATTTTGCAAATAGGAGCCAACTGTTTCTTTTGGTTCTTCATAGATGTCTCTGCATAACAGGCTGCTTCCACTGACTTCATTAACTTTCACCATGGTGTAAACCAATTGCCTTCTTTTCATGCTCATCACAATCTAGATTTACATAACCCACTTTGGATACTCATAACGTTTCAATTGCATGACCTAACTAACTTTTTACACATGCGATAATGCTTTGATGAAAATAGAGACAGCAATTTGAACCTCTGTTTTTCTCAGTGATACTGAGCTGTGAATACATTTGCTTTAGGTCAATAAAATGAATCCACAACCTAAATCCCTGACAGTTAGTTTGCCATTCTTCTACCTGTATCTAAATACATATTTCCCCTTGGACTGTTCTTAATGATAGGAATTACAAGGAAAAGATTTTTAAGGTTGATTGAACTGTGCTTAAGATAGGTAAACGCATCAGTATGCCTGTACCAGGGAGGAAAATGTTACTTTGGATGCACATTTCCAAGCAAGTTGCTCCCAGACACTTTTTACCATTCCTCGTCTCTCTTTCTAGACTGGTTCTATTCTTTCTTCCCTGTAGATATTTTTGCTGTTGGCTGGTTATCTATGAAAAACATAAAATTTTGATCTGGGATCATTTTTATAAGTAGTTAAACACAGAGGCATTCTGTATTAAATACCAAGGTGGACCCTTAGAACAAAAAATATTCAATAATTTAGGTTGGTTTTGTTCAAGTGCTAAGAATCTATACTAAACAATCTTGAGCACATCCATCTTTTAGGGATGTGTGTGAAAAACCTGTTTTACTTAGAGAATTCTATTGTTGACCTGCAAAACTGGCATTATATATGCAAATACCTAGGTTCCACGCCCAACCCCACCAGAAGATTCTGCATTTATTTTCTGTACTCATTATTATATTTATTTTCTTCAATTATAGAGTTGAAGTTGAAGATTTGTTTTGTCTTTCTGACATTACAGTGATGCCGTCTCACTGAAGAAGCTAATACTTGACCAGACCATGGTACTGTGAGAAGAAAGCAGAAAATGAGGAGGTCCCAGGTGACTGACACAGGTGCCTCATTTTGTTGTTAGGGCAGAATCCCAAAGCTGTGGACAACCATGGAAAATAAAGAGGCTTCAATACAGCCAGCTCCATAATTTCCTGGAGTTCTCCAATAAGGACACAGAAACTCTCTTTTCTGCTTCACACAGTACACAACATCACAATTTGCCTCATCCATTGTGCATATAGCATTAGTTTAGGAAGAAAGAAAGGTGGATGGTGAATATATGTCAGTTCCTTTCTTTAGATTCTTGACCTGTACAGGAATATAGGATGCTAAAACAAGAACATAGTTTGCTACCATGAACAGTAGAATAGTAATTGGGAAAAATGGCTCATGTTGACCTAAAGGTATTTATACAAACTTTTTATACAAACATACCTGTAATTCATACCTTAGAAAATTAAATTCTGGTCAGTGGAGTTGCACGCTGGAATAGGGTACATAGCTTGTGCAGTAGACAGGATCCTGTTTCAGAATAACCCTACATTTAGGTTTCTTAATATTCCACTGTTACTGTCCTGAAATGCTGAGTAACTTTTAAACACCAAGTCTTACACTTTCATTTTGCCTCTGGCACTGCAAGTGCCACATACGATCCTGAGTATGGAAGAACATTCCACTGGAGCACGTTGCAACATTAATGTCACTAGGTAACAAACTAGTCAGTACTAACCCAAGGCACAACTCACAGTTGGTGTCCAAAGAAGGAAAAGACCACTTTGCAGAGAGAGGCTGTGACATTCCATAAGGGCCCAGATTTTGATGTCCAAGTTTAGAATTTATCCTAGACATGTTCACAAGTATCTGCGCAACTTTGAAGTTAAATTCTATAATTGCTAGTCTATGATGATGTCAGTGATGAAGAGAAGAAGTGTAAAGGTAATGAGTTCAAGCGTTAGCAAAATGGCCTTGGCGGGACATAATGAGAGCTTAACGGCACGGACTGACCTTGAAATTAGGTCCCGCGCTCCTCCTCTCACAGGTATTCTGCATACCACACACTCACGCCCTTCTCCAAAACCAACAGAAAATATATCCAAGTCCAAGTTATTTGATGTTGGGTCACTTCATAAGTTTTTACAGAATATATTCTATAATAACTCATCCATAAACAAATTCGGGGTAAGATATCCCTGTTAAAAACTTAAAAATTTTAATGAAGCTAAAACCACTTAGGGAAATCCTTTTTAGAAGCTACGTGTGGCGCCTCCACCGCACCACCAGCGTTCACAGGCTTCCTCAGCGGATGCTGTCTCGGTTTCTGTTTTCCACAGTGAAATCTCAGTTCTAAAAATGTAATCATAAATAACTCAGACGTTTGCTTACAATGTTAACTTTGACTTTGAAAAATTATCTAGGAATAACCACTTTAACAATGAAAACCCTGAATAAATACTAAAAGTTTTAAATCAATAACCAGGGGCTTAAGCTAAATCTTTATCCAGTAGTGACTGTAATGCATTGATTTTATTCCGAGTATTGACTACACTGTGCAAAGTGCGTTCTTGCTTCATTTTATATCAACCACATCCAGAAAATTGCACAGACTGAGAATGCCATCCTGAGCCACCAAAATAGGCTTGGCCTCATGTCTAAACTCTGACTTATCTTGCCTAATCAAAAAGATTGGAGCACAAAGGTTTCTCTCGAATAACACCTTCTTGTCTATTTAAAATACAGCAGCTGGATTCTGAGCTTCAGGTTAACCAAATAACCATCTGTTAAAAAACTGTCAGTGTGAAAATGTTAAAGTCCTCATTTTCCTTGCAAAGTTTTCTAGAAATTAACATTATCCTGGTGATTGTGACTACATGTAATTATAACTTAGGTTTGGTTCATTAGCATTAGCTTGAAAGTTCAACATAAAAACATTAACCATTTTTTTTCCTAACACCTTCCTCTCTCCCGCCATGGGCAAACCTTTCTCTCTTCACTACACTCCAGCTATACTGGGCTCTTTGCCATTCCTTCAAATACAGTCACACTCCACATAACAACTTGCAGTCAGCTATAGAGCGTGTGCCATGCTCATCCCAGAAGATTATAGTGGAGCTGGAGACTATTGTCTAGCAAGTTTGTTGTCACGTTTCTCAAACGTTTGTGGTGATGCTGGTGTAAAAACTCCTACTGCCTTGCCAGTGGTATAAAAGTAACACATACACATTATAGGTACAGAACACATGATAGTGATGTAAATAGCTACTACTGGCTACGGTACTTACTGTATACTTTTTATCGCTATTTTGAAGTATACAAAAATAAATACTTCTACTTAAAAGATAAGTACATGGTAAAACATTATGTGGATTTATTACAGCAACAATGTCACAGATCCCGTTTGCCTTCTCTTGGTTGGATCATTTTTCCTTGTGCCTGAATCAACATCTTGTTGTTTTTCCACTTACAGCAATCGGAGTCATAAAGCACGATATGCAGAGAGACATAATACATACATTTAGACATATATTAATATATATGTATACATTACATACAAGCACACACACTCATACCAAGTAGCCTGAATGAGTCTGAGGCTTCACCACCCAGGTTTGTAGAAGTACACCCTAGTATGTTCACAGAGCCTCCTATTGAACATTTTTCAGCGCATATCCCTGTTACTGAGAGACAAATGGCTGTATGCAGGCAGATCACCATCTCTGATCATTTGCCCTCGCAGTTCCCCCTGTCTGAGGCAATCCTTTTCAAGACCCATGTGAACTATCCCCAAGCTTCTTTAGCTCCTTCATGAATGGACACCCTTCCATGGATGACTTCTCCAGCCACTATACTCGAAACTGAGTCCTACCCTTGGCCTTCTCACTTCTGTTTTTTACCTTTATCTGCAACACTTGTTAACATCTAATAATGGTTTGGATTAAGATAATAGTGGGATAGACAGAAAAGGGTAATCAAGTCATATTTAGGTGATGGAATTAGAGTGTTTGGGGAGAGAGCTTGGATACGCGCAGGCATGACAGGGAAAGAAATCACTCACAGACTTCACTCTTGTATCACAGGGAGGTGGTAGGTGTATTTATTGAATAGACAGCATAGAAAGTGGAAAGTTTATTGGGAAGATCACGAGTTTGGTTTGGATGCGATCATGTTGGAGTGCCTCTCCAACATTTGTAAAAGTGGTGATTTTAGCAGGATATATGGGTCTAGATGGATTCTGAGTTGGTACAGGTTGCTGTAGAGCCAGTACTATTGCTTGAACAGCTCGATGAACTGTGAGGCATAAGGAAAAACAGGCTCCCTCAGAGAAGGGCCACAGTCTCAGGCAGTGGCTTCTGTCACTGCTCCCCTTGCTCTCACTAGGGGAGGGTGGCAGGGTTTTCTTGGAATATGCCTAACTCTTCCCAGGGACTATGACTATGTCAAGTGCAAGACAACAGATGATACTTTCAACTGGGATGATCCAAAATCCTAATAACATAATAAAAGCCAAATTTGAAAAGAAATAAGCCATTTGGCCTTTATAGGTCTCAAGTGCAATTCATATTGCTACACTCAAGTGCAGTCTGTGTCACAGATACAGTTATGCAGCGTAGCTTTATCTTACTCAGCCTGAAAAGGGGATTTATTGTCATTTTTGTGCTCTTTTCCACTGCCATGTGCATTGCAAACCTCTATGTGTAGTTAATAAGGAAACATTATATACGGAACATCCAGTTCCTGATATGCTTATTATCATTTATGTTGGCCATTTCTAATCTCCCTGTATTTAATAAAGAAATATTATACACGATCATCCTGGGCTTTATGTGTTTATTAGTATATGTTCTGGCCACTTCTAACTCCCATTTGTCCAAAATGACTAATTTGAGAAAGCAAATTTTTTCACTGTTACTACTCTTGTAAGAGTATAATAAGGGGCCAAATATCACAAGCAACTGATCATTAATAACTCTGAATATAAAAAACAATGGAGACAGTGTGTCATCTTTCAACCTCTTCACTACTAAACTGCCCTGTTGAAATTTCACTGAAGTTAAGACCAGTTTTATTGATGAAGGTAGCTGACGATTATCAATATCTGTATGACGTGTACCTGGGATCAGTGAAATTGTGCACCAAGAAGCCCTGAACACTCTGCCTAGCTTCTTTTATTCTATAAAAGAATTTATTTCCCAACTTGTTTTTTGAACACTGACAGAAACTGGTGTGTGAAATCATTAAGAAATTGACTTCACAGAGATGGGAAAGGGGACCACAGGAGAAAGGGAGAAGGAAGGGAGGGAAGGGAAGTAAAAAGGATCAGAATGTGAAATGTGCATGTGCCATTTCCCACAGTGAATGAAGTTACCATGTATCACAAACATATACTAAAAAAGTACCTGCTCCTTGGAAGTTTCATCTTCTTTAGTTATTACAGGGTGTTTTGAAATTGAGTTTAAATTCATGAGTACAATGTAGGCATACACACGGATCACGTTCACTGTGTGGAGTTTGTGTTTGTACATGAGATGTCCGGATTCCCTTCTGTGTTTGGTTCCCCTCTTTTCAGATGCCGCCCCCCCATTCACAAAGCTCTGTTTTCATTTTATCTTTCTTTTCTAATTTTTTTCTTTCCCTTCCTTATTTCCCTCTCCACACTACCTAGTTCTATTTTCCTTTAGAGCAATCTCTTCCTATTTCACAATACCTATTGTGCATTTTGGTTATTTACAATTTTAGTTTCTCACACTAACGAGGTAATGTGATATTTACACATGTGTGTCCAATTTACTTCACTTATGACTATGGTCTCAATAATAATATAATAATATTATATGACTATGGTCTCAATAATAATATAATTAAAATCCATTTAATTATAAATGTCTCAATGCTGTCTTTCTTTATGGCTGAGTAATACTCCATTATATCAAAAAAATTTTTTTAATCCATTCATCAGTCTATAAGGATTTGAGTTGTTTTCAAGATCTAGCTATTACAAACTGTGCTGCTATAAACATGGGTGCTCGTGTGTCTCTGTGGTACGATGCTTTTAGCTATTCCAGGAAGATACCCAGAAGGGAAATAAATGAGTCAAGTGGGACTTCTAGTCATTTTTTTGAGGAATCTCTGCACTGATTTCCACAGTGGTTCACCAGCCTACATTCCTACCAGTAGTGAAGAAGGGTACCTTTTTCCCCACAGCCCACTAGCTTTTGTTATTAGCTGTTTTCTTGGTAATAGCCATTCTTTCTGGAATGAGACAGAATATCAGTGGTATTTTTATTCGCATTTCTTGAATGACTGAGCATTTTTTTGTATGTTTATCTGCTGTTTGTACTTCTGAGAAGTGTCTATTCATCTCAGATGCCCATTTTTGAATTTGTTCTTTGAGTGTGTCTGGTTTTTCCAGTTCTTTATATGTTTGGTTATTTGCTGATACTCTACAAAGAATATATCAAAATTCCATGGGAAGACTTCTAGATTTAATAACCAGATTCAGAAAGGTAGCTGTATATAAAGTCAGCACTCAAAAATCAATAGCCTTCATGTACACAAATAACAAGCTCACTGAGACAGAAACTAAGGAAACAACATCTTTCATAAGAGCATTAAAAAAATGAAAAACAGGATTCAATCTAACAAAAGAAGTAAAAGATCTCTACATTGAAAGCCATAGAACTAGTACTCTGAAAAAGGAGACTAAAGAAGATATCAGAAAATAGAAGGATATCCCTTGCTCTTTGGTAGGAAGAACCAACATAGTAAAAATGGCCATACTTCCAAAACTGCTGTAGATTTAAGGCAGTCCCAATCAAAAGACCATTAGCATACCTCACAGAACTAAAGAAAGCATTTCTAAAATTTATTTGGAGCCAAAAGAGATCTTGAACAGCAAAAGCAGTTCTGTGCAACAAAGGCAAGTCAGAGGGCATCACAATCCCTGGCTTGAAAGTATACAGAGCTACTGTGGCAAAAATAACATGATACTAGTTAAAAAAGAGACCTGACGATCAATGAAAGGACTAGGGATAAACAATTCCAAATGTACTCAGCCACCTGATTTTTGACAAAGAGGAGAAACATGTTCACTGGAAAAGGATAACCTTTTTAGTAAATGGTACTGGAAAAACTGGCTTTGCCTATGGCAAATATTAAAACTGGAGCCATGTCTAGCATCATGTACTAAACTAAATCCAAAATGGATCAAAGATCTAAATATTAAAACACAAACATTAAACCTACTGAAAGACAGAATAGGTAGAACTCTGGAAGACAAAGGTGTAGGCAAAGACTTTATGAACAAAACCTTGATTGCACAGAAATTATCACAAAGAATCCACAATTGGGATCTCATCCTATTAAACAGTTTTTGCACAGCAAAAAAAAATCACTAACAAAGTGAAAAGACAATCTACAGAGTGGGAAAATTTTTACAGGATTTAATTGTGACTTAAAGCATTACAAGATAGATGAAATGGAATATGCAGCCAAATGGTGCAGTGAATATCATTGAGCTTACTTCATTTGGGAGTTCTGGAGTAATTAACCTCACACGGTTACTCTCCATGGATGAGCTGAGTTGGATTGTTGACCTATATGGGCATTTTCGTAGACAGACAACGGAAGATATAAATATTTGGGGATCCAAAGGCTAATTAGTAAACAAAATCATAATAAATAATAAAAAATATGTCATTGTTTACTAAATTAATGGAGGTTAGTGGAATCTCTTTTATAAATAGTTCTTTGTCTCCTTTAATCATCCTGTCAACTGTGGTACTACCACACATTAAATGTGCCTGATGTAGTCATAAAACAAAACCTGGGCCTATAACACAGAGAAATGCTCATTGTTAGAGCAGTACAGAAAGTAACAAAATTAGTCATTTCTGCCCTGTTGGGAGAGACTTCAGGAAAAAACACCTGTACTATATGTATAGCAATCACATTGTACAAATTACACCAATTTTCTAGTTCTCATGGCTCAAATCCCTGAGTTATCTAAAACTCATTTATTTATCAATGCTTTTTGCACTTACTGCTTTATATTCTCTTTTTCTTTCATTTGAAGAGAGCCTTTCTAATAGGCTTAAAATTGAGTTTGATATCAATATAGATCTATCCCAGGCTTTTCAATCTCTGGACAGCCTCATCACCAGCCCAAGTACTCATCTGCTTTGACTAAGTAGCCCTTTGTCATCATTATACCTGAAGGACTTTTGAAATCTCAGTTCCAACTATTGTCTCATCCTAGACCTTTTATCCCAGGTGGTTCACTATTCAGTTTCCCCAGTAACTGGGATTAGAGTGTGTTGTGGATGAGTCAACTCACCCAGCCATTGTATTTATTTGAAAAATAACTTCACTCATAAAACTTCCATTCCATTCACAATTTGTTCATCACACAAGAATTTCAAATGTTAGGACTTGAAAGACTAATAAAGTTCAAACCCATTGTGAGGTATTAATTCTAGGATAGTGAATAAACTAGGTTAGTCTAGTAAAGGGCTAAGTTAAATGATAAAAGAAGAGAACATGGGAGGGAATCACAGACTTATTCTGGACAATAGCAATTTTCCGCTGGTACACATGAAAGTATTTGAACTACATCAAGAGTGTTTAATCATACACCTCTCCATAGAAATGGAAAATATTTGCAAATACAATTTTGGAGCATGTGAAGGAGTACATTAAATCAGAAATGTCTATATGGGCAAAAAATAAATTCAGCAGACTGAAGAAAACATGTGGAGCTCATCTAAATCTTCCCTCCATCTGAACATAGAGGATGCTGGCTTGGTCTAAATAATATTCCACTTGCAATCCATCCTGATTGATAAGGAAACATAATTTTTAATTTTGAACACATATCTAATGCTTAAATTATCACCTAAAATATAATCAGCCTATAAGCATCACAGTCTTTGAATCTATCACAAATTTTGTTCAATCTGTCAAATAATTTAAGCTATTTTCATTCAGGGTGGAATAGCTGTTAATTGTGGAATAGGAAGCAAAAAGTGATGAATAATGTACAAAGTCATTGGCTTTCTTAAGTGTTCATTCCTAGGGATATAAATCTAGGCTCATTACAAATACTTCAGCCATAGGAAGGCACACTGATGAGCATTTAGAGGTACCAAGTCACTGAATGCAATGTCTGGGAACCTGTGTATTGAAATCATAAAGCTGTACCATGAGAAAGACATTAAATCTAATGAAGCGTAGGTACAGACAGTTCTACATTTTATAGTTGACTGCATCGGATGAGGGGTTTCTTGCTGCAGTGATAGAACCACAGCTAACATTAAAGATAGGAAAAAACATATCACTGCAAGAACAAATTTTAATTAATCGCTAAAGAGAAATTGGAGCATGGGAAAATTAATATCAAACTAAAGGGAATTCACACATTACTTTTTAATAAAATCAGTTGGTCACTAGTGTGGTTGTCTAGCTTTTAGTGCAAATTATATATATGCCTATCTGGAAGATTCAGAGTTCTTAATGAGAGCAAATGGAGGCAAAGTTAGTGATTTTTTCAAGTCTGCATCAAAAGCATATACACAGGGGCTGGGGATATAGCTCAGTTGAATAAGCGCTTGCCTGGCAAGTGCAAGGTCCTGAGTTCGATCCCCGGTACCACAAAAAAAAAAAAAAAAAAAAAAGCATATACACAAAGCAAAACAAAGGATGTTTCTTCTCGATCCTGAGACTACTTACTACAGCTTTCTCCACCTTACAGAGCTAAGAGATGGTCAATAGTCCATTGAGAAACCCCAGAGCAGGTTGGTTATTATGGTCTGGAAGAAAGTCTATTTGTGTTGCAGTGGAATGCTTCCCTAGGGCTCTCTGACCTATAAATAAATACTATTCAACCAAATTAAAGATCAAGCACTATATCTGTATGACATAGAACAAACATTAGAAGAACAAAAATTTGCCCTCTGTGAATCAATGTCCTCCAAAGCAAACAATAAAATAAAAATAGATAAGTAATTATGTAAAAAAGAATATGCTTTGAACAAATAAAACAATATACTTTGTGAAACAAACAAATATTATCTCTTCACTATATTATCTCTTTATTTTATCTACTGCCTGTACTGGTTTCACCAAAGTAGGTTCATTTTAACTTCGTCTGTAGACAATAGAAATTCAAAGAAATACCTTGCTGAAGTGTAAAAGACAGCTTTTAATGTAGCACTTATTGACTCCTCTGCCTTGTGGAGTTCACAGTATTTTAAATATCCCTTTCTAGCGAATATAGGCTACACTTAGTAAGTTTCTTGTGAGAAGATTATAGCAAAAGTGATCAAATGTCACTTCTAAAAGGCAGTTACAAAATTTTGACAGCTTCCAATGTTTCTTGTTATGAAGATCTCCTGATCAGAGAGCACAGAGCATGGCAACTGTCTTCCTTCAGAGAAAATAAGCCAGAAAGAAACACAAAGTGAAAACTGTCATCATTTGTTGACAACCAGGAAAACACTAAACCCCTCAGTCTGACAGTCTCACAAGGAACTGAATCCTGCCAACGCTTGCACGAGTGAAATTAAAATTACATTCTGCCTTATCCAAGCCTTTGGATGAGATCGCCACTCTGACATCACCGCATTGCAGCCTTCTGAAGCACTCAGCCAAACTGTGCTCAGACCTCTCGGATACAGAAGCTGGGAGATAACACATTTGCAGTGTAACCCTAAATTCAGGGTTACTTGTTATACAGCAACAAAAAACACATAAACAAAAAACTCCACTCTTTTTGCAAAAGATTGTCAGTTTCCCATGATTTAATATTTAATTTTGGTTTAATTCAGACCATCTAAAATATAAATGAGATATAATTTCCAACACCCTTGAAAATAACAATAAATTCAGGTCAAATTGGAAAACAATTACCCATAAAAATATTTATCTTTAAATGAGATTATTTATTATCTATCACAGAATACTTTATTAAGATTTTGTAACACTATGTGAAATTAAGTCTTTAAGGTTTAAATGACTAGTTTTGCATTTCTAATCAAATTTAATAAGATTGTTTGAAGCTCAGTGATGTCTCTATAAAGCAAGAAAATATGCCTTTAAATTTCTAAAGTATTGATTTGATTTTAATTTGTAAACCTGTTGTGTTTCACATTTTCATATTGTAATCTATAGTATTCTCTGAGAATCTGCAAACAGTTGAAAGATGCAGTTATCTACTTCATCTACATGAAGATCATGTCAAATAAATAAGCACTTTACAACAGTTTGTATTTTGGGAGGCCCTAAATGATTCTTACCCAAGTGCCTTACATCTAAGCTCACATCTACTACTCTGTGCTGGAACTTTTACATTCCCAAATAAAGACATCAATTTCACAGTTTATAATTATGGTAAGATAACATACTATTTGAAAATCATATCCCACTGTATTTTTGCGCAGAGCATCAATTCACATAAGCATTTCTGTAAATGCAAGACGGCAAGCAATTCACTTTTATGTGATCATGTTGAAAGTTGCAATTACGGAGCAACAAAAAACATTCCCATCAATTAAAGATGAAGCACAGAAATATTCGGCATTATTCCCAAATGATAAAGAACGATAATAAAGGATAACAAAAAGACAGTAAGTAGCAGAAGTTGGCATAATTCTTGGGTTAAAACATATTAGAATCCAGGTACTTTCTTTGGAAACATCAGAGCAAATGATGTCCTCTGCTCCAACAACAGGCTCTCTTCTTCCTTGTCATCCCTTCTAGAGCTCTCATGTTAGGGAGAACGTGTGATCATGTCCTGTTATTGGACGGAGGAAGGGATACGGGGAGAGGGGTCTCAGGGAGAGTGGCGGGGGGTGGATAGAGCAGGATGTATTACATGCGCTGAAACCAAAGCAGCAAGGGAACGAGCGGGAAGCGGCAAAGTGTACATGGGAGGAGCAAAGTGATAAGTACATGTCAGAATGAAATTCATCAACCTGTGGAATCAATGTGCACTAAGACAGAATTAAAATTCATCATAATTTGCCATATTTCCCATTGTTTCTCTACTAGCATAAGGAGGAATTTAAGTGGGAGGAGCTGCTTCAACTCTGAGAGGAAGTGGGTACGTCCTATGTGTGTCTTTGCTTCCATTGGCAGTGTCAGCCTGGGGAGTGTCTGAAAAGACTGACCGTGACAGCCAGGCATCTTGGGACTTTGTGTGGCTAATAGGATTGCTCCTTCCTTCCTGTAGATGCATCCAGTTCTGTTGTGATGCCTCTTGGTTCCCGTCAATAAAATGATAAACTGAGCTACTGAGAAAATTTAAGAGTAACTAGGTTGACCTGATGATAATATGCTACCTCTTATAATTTTAAACTTAAAGCTATAAGCAATGGATGTATGACAAAGGGTTCATTGTGCTAAATAGCTTTGAAATCAATGGTTCTTACAAATGCTTCTTAGAACTATATAGGCATCTTCCTACCCCCTTAATTTGCACATTTGAGATTAGTAACACGAGGCAAATTGTGTGCATATGTGTTACTGGGAAT
This sequence comes from Dinomys branickii, assembly GCA_004027595.1. Classification (NCBI taxonomy): domain Eukaryota; kingdom Metazoa; phylum Chordata; class Mammalia; order Rodentia; family Dinomyidae; genus Dinomys; species Dinomys branickii. The sequence continues at coordinate 21,434 of PVLD010005687.1, read as the reverse complement.
TGAATGCAGGACCCTCCCAATGAGCTACATGTCCAGGCCTTTGTTTGTTATTTTGAGACAAGGTCTTGGTCAATCACCAAGTTGCTTAGGTTGGGTTCCAACATAGGATCCTCTTCCTTCAGCCTCTCGAAGCATTGGTAATGAGGCATGGGTCACTGCACCCGACTATGCATTTTAGTAACACTTTTTTCATCTTCTGAAAACAAGTACAGTACCAATTTTGGATGGCATGTCTTGAAGTTCAGATAAATAAAAAGTGGGAAGTACAAAGAAAGGAAACGATGCGGTTTACATTGATTCTAATGTTACAGTTTGCATCTGAGTGGCACCCCAAAGCCTCGTGGGGTCCAAGGGGGCAGATTTTGTGGAAGCTGCTGAATCTAGTTTGTGATGGATTCATGGTCTAGTGCAGGGACTAAGGATGTGCGTGCTGCACCCGCCTCGGTGTGTACCTGCATATAAGGGACAGAAAGAGGCTTGCCCTCCCCACTCTCGTTCCCTTTGCTGCCTTCCACTGCCCTATACAGTTGCTCCTCTACCATTTGCCCGCCCGCCTTAGAACCAGCCAGTTATGGACTAAAACCTCTACAAATTGTGAGTTAAATAAACCTTTCCTCACTTTAACTTTGGGTGTTGGGTATTTCATCGCAGCAATGAGAAGAGCACGTAACACATCTAATCAATTACACCAGCCAGCCTTCAGGTGCTGTTTAGTAAGGTGGGAAACTCCAAATCAGTCTCCTAGAAACTGTGGGATAAGTGGATACAGTTGAATATAAAAAATTGTTCCCTTATTTGTTATCAACCTAAAATGAAACAATGATTTTTCTATTTCTCTTTTTAGTCCTATCAGTTTTTGCTTAATGGATTTTGAGATTTTGTTATGGCCATTGATGAATTAACCCTTTTATCATTTTTAATGTCTCTCCCTTTGCTAATAATATTCTCTTGTTAAATCTACTTTGTCTTAAGTGATATGGAAAATCAAATCTTTTTAAAATTTCTACTTTATGTTGTATTTTTCTTGTTCTTTTTCTTTCAATGTATTTGGCATTTTATATTGAAAATTACAATATTTTATTATATCGATGATAAAAAATGTTTTGGTATATATAGTAAAATAATTATTGCAGGCAAGCAAATTAACCTACTTAAGGACTTTTATAGGAACCTAAAATGTGTATAAAAACCTTTCTTGGAAAGTTGTAATATACACTATGGTATGATGTTATCAACTGTAGCCCTTATGTTGTATACTGAATCTCCAGACAGCCATTCTGCATTACTGCAACTGTACTCTTTGACCAGCATCTCCCCATTTCCACCAGCACCAGGTCTTAGCAACAACCCGTCTAATTCTGCCTCTATGATCTACTGTTTGTTTGCTTTAGATTCCACCTACCAGTGAGCTGTGCCGAAAGTGTCTTTCTGTGCCTGGCTTAATTCACTCATCATTACATCCTCCAGGGGTGACCGTAGTGTCACATATGGCTATATAATACTCCTTTTGAAAGCCACATAAATTAAAATTAAATTTTTATTCCTTTCTCACTAACAGAAAGCAGGAAAAGTCCTAGATAGCAAATAGTAGGGATATAAAAGGTTATTTTAATATTGTTGATCCACTTTTCCTAACTGACATTTGTAAAATATTAGGATACACATCATTTTAAATTATATATGGAATATACAACAAGAAAGACTATGGCCTGGAATAAATATAAGAGACATAAAGTGTGTATAAAACTCTGTCTTGGAAATTTTTCAATATACAGTACTATAGGATATTATTGACTGTGGTCTTTATGCTATACATTGAATCTCTAGACTTAGCCATTGAAGTCTCTAGACTTGAAGTCACATGAGACACACTTTCTGACAATAAAAGAAATAAACCAAGAAGCAACAAGCAAAAGATATATGGAGTCTTTCTATAATTTGAAATTTGCCAAAATACTACTACGCTATTAATGGATCTTAAAGGAAACTGTAGGGGATTTTAGTATATATTTTAAATTCAATAAAAGTGCAACAGACAAAAATTTTGAGAGTGTAGACTAATATTTAGAAAAAGTTATAGATAACCAATATTATAAAAGAATAGGTGTCAGATCAATAAATCTACATCTGCAATTTAAAATGCTAGAGAAAGAACAACTTAAACTCAAACAAAACTCAAGAAAAGAAATAACAAACACAAATGACAAATGACTAAAGTTAAAAAGAGAAAAAATACACAAATTCAACTATGTAGTGCAAATATGTACCCAAAGCAGGAAGGAGATCAAGAGATGGGTACAGGGAGAGGGGGAACAGGAAGTGGTGAAAGGGGTTAAGATGTGTTACCTCCACATACCAACTCCCCATCAGGAGTGTAAAATTTATGTACTACACACACATACTCATAAATAAATACAGTATAGAAGAAAAAAAAAAGTAAAACAAAATAAGACCAAAATGACATTTCTTGAAAACAGAGTAAATTCATAACCAGATTGACCAAGGAAAATAAAGATGAAAGATGCAAGTTTTTAATAACAGGACTACAAAAAGCTAATGAAATATGACACATACTTTTGTGCCATAAACTGAATGATGTGGATAAAATGCACAAATACCTTCAAAGACACTATCTACCCTGTTGGGAAAGCAGGGAGAAGAAAGCATGGAGGTGGTCGTAGGAATGATCGAGATCCAATGTGCAAATCCAACGTATTTGCCAATTCCCCAATATAAATGTATTTATTAATACAGCAAACATATACTAGTCATGACTGAAAAGTTGAGAAATCACTATATCTAATAAATACATTTCATAGTTAAGAACCTTCTTATAAAGCCAAAAGCACAGAAACTTTCATTGGCTAATTACAGCAAATATTAAAGTAAGAAATGCTAACTTGCCATGAAATATCCTACGAAATAGAAATGGCAAGGGCTTGGGATGTTGCTCAGTTGTAGAGTTCTTGCTTTGCAAGCACAGGCCCTGAGTTTGATTCTCAGCACATCAAAAAAAAGGAAAGAAATGGCAAGAGTATTTTGCGACTGATTTTACTCAGGATTACCAGAACTAGTTTTCCAAAACTTACCAGTATTCAAAATCAGACAAAACATTACAAGAAAGGCCAGGTGTGCTGGCACATGCCTGTAATCCCAGCACTCGGGAGGCTGAGGTAGGAGGATCATTGTGAGTTTGAGACCAGCCTGGGCTACAAAGTGAGCTCAAGCCCAGCCTTAACTACAAAGCAAGACCCTGTCTCAAAAGACAAAAAAAAAAAAAAAAAAAAAAAAAAAAAAAAAAAAAAAAAAAAAAAAAAAAAAAAAAAAAAAAAAAAAAAAAAAAAAAAAAAAAAAAAAAAAAAAAAAAAAAAAAAAAAAAAAAAGCATTACTAGAAAAATGTGACTAAATATTAATACTCTGCAGAATATAAAGGAAAGAATCTTCAATAAAATAGTAGTAAATTGATTCTAGAAATATATCAATAAGATAATATAATACACAAACAGTGCTAATCTGTGAACGTAAGACTTCTTCAACATTCATAACTAAATATACATATATTCATATGAACAGAATAAAGAAAAATATCTTATGATTTTCTCAATATGTGTAAATTAAAGTTCGGTCAAATGCAAATCCCAGCATTTGAAATGCTCCTTTTTCTCTCTTTTTTTCCTGGTACTGGGAATCAAACTTAAAGTCTCATTCTTTCCAGGAAGGTGCTGTGCCACTGAGCTATATTCCCAGCCAGCGTTCCCATTTAAAATCAGGATTGTAGCAGGATCCTCTGGCCCCACCTGCCTCTGCCACCATGGGAAGGATCTTGGACTCAAGAAGCATCAGTGAGCTGTCTAGGAGCCAGGTTCCTCTGGCCCCACCCCTCTGCCATCTTGGGGAAGTTTCTTGGACTTGGAAAGCCTAGGTGAGCCCTCTGGGGGCCTAGGTGCTCTGGCTCCGCCCCATACCACCACTGTGGGAAGGGACCTTGGACTTGGGTAACCTTTATGAGCTGTGTAGGAGCCCAAGACCCCTGTTTTTGCTTCCTGCTGCCATCTCAGGAATGAACCTGAATCGCTGGAAACCTAGGGAGATTTGAAAATGACAAAAAGAAGAAGTAAAATGCAATTTCAGCCAAACATCTCACCTAGAATAAGTCCAGGAAATATCAACATAGAAGAACATGGAAGTCACACACCTGAAATCTCTGAAATGGTAGCAACTGAAGTAATGAACCAACTACATCAGGCTATAGAGGAAATAAGATCAGAAATAATTGCTCAAGTAAAAAAAACAAATGACAACCATAAGGAAAGAATTTCTTGGCATATTAAAAGAAGACATAGATAAAAAAATAGAGGAGCACAGGAAAATGATGGAAACTTTGAATGAACAGTAAAAGAATCAGAATGCGTAAAGCAGATTCAAAGAGACATTAAGAAAATTGAAAATTCCATTGAAAGCTGGAAGAACCACTTAAATGAAATGGAAGAAAGACTCTCAGACCTTGAAGACAGCATTGCAGCTAGTGATTGCAAAAGAAAAAAATCTCTTAATAATAACAAAGGAGCAGCAAATAACAATGCAACAGCTACTTTCCATAAGATAGCAACTGGGTAAGCAGCAGAGAAAGATTCCCCCCGGAGGATCGCAAATGAGACACTGAAATACAGCAACATAAGAAACACAAAAAGGAGAGAAATGGGTGCCCTGGTGCCCCAGACCCAGGAAAGATCTGAAAGGGGAACTGAAATCCTCAGAAAGAGCAAACAAGACTTCTCCAGGAGAACCACCATGGCAGTCAGAGGAAGAGAAGGCGGAAAAGGAAGGAGCCACTGCTCCATACACACCACAGGCCCTCTCCCTCATTCCAGCACTCACAGCACCAGCCTCAGAGGTGCCTGCTGGCAGAGACATTCCGAATCAGCCAGAGGTGAGCAAAGTCCTGAACAGAGAGGCAGAGTGTGCAGCGACAGCGCAGCCTCAGCCTCGTCCACCAGCTGCGTGAGCCGCGCCACGCTCAGACTTGCCCCAGCCCCACTCTGCTCTGCCCCGCTCACCTCGCCTACCACGGCTGTGCTCTCCTAGCCCTCTGCTCAGTCCCTCAGTGCATCCATTAGCCTGACGGCTCTACAGTGCCTCTTACTTTGGACTCACGTCGCACCCTGCTTGCCACTGCCACCAGGATCTGGAACCCTGCGCCATGCAGCTGGCCTCGGGCTACAAGCACCACAGCACAGGCACCGCAAAATCTTTCTAATCAGTGCCCTGAGGCAGTCCGGTATCAAGGCAACCAGTGAGCAGCCCATCACACCTAGCTCTATGCCTGCCCCTAGGATATGGCCTCAGACCTCTACACTGTGTGAGCAAATACCAGCAAAGAGTAGCAAAAAGCAGTGGAAGTGACCCCAGGAACACAGTAATTCCCAGGGATCCAGTCAAAAAACAAAAGGCAGCTGGGGCACAACAGAAAGAGTGAGCTGCAGACGGAGGCAGGCTACATGGCCCCATGCCCTTCTCACTCCAACAACAAGCAGGAAGCATGAACTGAGTTACCAGGATTCAGCTCCCACCCTGAACTCCCTCTCTGAGCACCGTGAGTCCTGGTGGTCCGAGCAGGCACCGTGTGATCCTGACAACAATTCGCTGAGTCAATGGGCTACAGGATTCACCCTAAACTACTAGTATGAGCACCAAGAGAGACTCCACACTGCTTACATATATGAAAATATATGAACTCATAAGGTCAAACTACACGAAAAGCAGCAGTCCTGGAGCCTGAGAGACAACAACATACTCTACACAGCAGACCTGAGAAAATCCTCCAATTCTTTCCAAGAACTAATAACTAAACTTAGTACACACCATGGGCTACCACAGTGAGCACAGGTGGAGGAGACCTCATGCCACTTGTGCCCGACATCATAAGTGCACCCAATGCCCAACCAGATTGAGTGGTGGGATGAGGCAAAGACATGGAACTAGGGTGTAGACCCGCCTCTCTAGCTGGGAGGGGTTAGTCTTGAAAGACACTAATGGCCTATGAGGGGATAGCAGGCATTCTGGCAGGGAGCTTGGAGGCCAGAGGGGGGAGAGGCCTCCCTTCTGGTTGCAGGAGAGCCCCGAGGACCTAGACTGGGCCTCCTGCAGAGCAGCATCAGGACAGAGTCCGGGAGCTCCACTTGACCCCCGGGGCTTACGAGGTGCTTTGCCCAGCCCCTGGGATGTGCCAGGCACTCCACCCCATCCCCGGATCCCAGATTGGCCCGTGGGGCATGCCAGGCACTTTACCCACCCCCTGGTGTGTGCCAGGCCTCCGCCGGCCCCTGGAGCACTGCCCAGCCCCCAGGGCATACCAGGTGCTCCGTCCGGCCACTGGGGTGTGCCAGGCACTTTTCCCAGCCCCCAGGAGGGCCCTGAAGACTTGCCTGAGCCCATAGATGCAGATGCACTGACAGAGTCTGGCAGTTCACTGAGTAACCCTACCTACCAGACTGGATACTCGACAGCTGTGAGGGCTTGCCAAAGGGTGCTTCTCTACTTCCTGCCATAGCAATTTGTGTACACCCATGTAATATACAGCATATTTAGAAGCAGCCAAGTCTCTGCCCAAAGTAACAGCATGAGGGAGTAAAAAAAACCAAAAGTGCAGTTATTACCAGTGGAAAGACCACTGACAGGGTGGTAGAACAATGGAGGTGAAGTGGAGAAAATTGATTAGTTGAATGAGCCATCACCTGTATAACTGAGTAATAAAGACGAAGATAACACTGTGTAATGCTCATCCAATGGTAACCCCCTGCTATTTTCTCTGTAATTTGGTATTTCCTTTAGTGTTTTTGTGTTAACAAATGCAAAGATAACACTGTGTAATACAGCATCCAGTGATAGTTCCCTATTGTCTCCTCCGTAATACGGTATTTCCTTTATTGATTTTGTTATAACAAATACGAAGATAATGTTATGTTATACAGCATCCAGTGCCAATTCCCTACTATCTTCTCTATAACTTGGTATTTTCTGTATTGTTTCTGTGTTATTCTGGGTTCTTTTGTCTTAAAAAGTAATAGCAGAAAATCTCCCCAAAATGGGACAAGAACCTTATGTACACATAAGTGAGGCACAATGAACCCCAATTAGTCATAATCAAAATAAATCCATACCCAGATACATAATAATCAAGATGCCAGAATTCAGCAAAAGAACAGAATATTAAAATCTGTTAGAGAAAAGAAATAGATTACCTATCAAGGAAAGCCCATCACAAACAGGATAGACTTCTGAACACAGACCATCAAGTTAAGAAGCACTTGGAATGAAGTACTTCAGGTCCTGAAGGAAAACAACATCCAACCCAGATTATTGTACCCTGCAAAGGTATCATTCAAAATTGATAGAGAAATAAGATACTTCCGTGACAAAAACAAATGGAAGAAATTCACAAGCAGCAAACCAATCTTACAAAGAGCACTGAAAGATATTCTACAAAGAGATAAAATGACCACAATCTCAAGACCAACAACAGAAAAGAACTACCAAGCAAAGTAAGCAATTAAACAGAGGGGGAAAGTACATAATGAACAGTGGGAAAATAACATGACAAAGAAAAATTAGTACATATCAGTACTAAACATTAATGTAAATGGCTGCAATTCACCAATCTAAAGAAACAGACTGGCAAAGTGGATCAAGAAACAAAGTCCAATAATATACCATATACAAGAAACACATTTAACTCAAAAGAAAATCCATAGACTGAAAGTCAAAGAATGGAAAACCATACTCCATGTGAAAGGAACACAGAATAAACAGGAGTAGCTATTCTATTTGCAGAAAAGGTGAATTTCAAACCAATAATGATCAAAAGATATAAAGAAGGTCACTATATTTTTGTTAAGGGAAAACTGTAAGAGGAAGAGATTACAATCATAAATATATAAGCACCAAATGTAGGAGCACCCAATTATGTAAGGCAAATTTTACAGACGTGAAAAATCAAATAAGTAATAACACAAATGTAACAGGAAACGTTAACACCCCATTGTCACAAAGAGATAGATCGATTAGACAAAAAACGTCAGCAAAAAAATCACAGAACTAAACTAAACATGTGAAAAAATGGACTTGGTAGACCTCTACAGAGTATTCCACCCAACAACATTAGAATACACATACTTCTCAGCTATGCATGGGACATTCTCTAAAATAGAACACACGCTAGCAGATACAACACGAGTAAGTAAATGCAAAGGAATTGAAACTATCCCATGCATATTATCAGACCCCAGTGAAATGAAACTGGAAATAAACGATAAAAGAAATTGCAAACACTCCATAAACACATGGAAATTATATAATACCTTTCTGAACAAACAGTGAATCACAGAAGAAATTAAAATAGAAATTAAATACTATTTACAATCAACCAAAAATGCACAAACCAGAACCTGTGAGTCACAGTGAAAACAGTCTTCAGAGGGAAATTTATAGCACTGGATTCCCACCTCAGGAAAACAGAATAAACAACCTTATATTACACCTGAAACTTCTAGAAAAAGAAGAGCAAGTTAATCTGCAACCTGAAGGAGGAAATTATAAAGATGAGAGCAGAAATTAACACTATTGAAACTAAGAAAACAATACAAAGAATTAATAAATCAAAGAGTAGGTTCTTTGAAAAAATAAATGAAATTGATAAACCCCTAGCCAACCTTATCAAAAAAGGAAAGAAAAAACTCAAATCCATGCAATAAGGAATGAAATTTCTTGTGTGACCCACTGGATATTCAGGAGGTTGTTGTGTAATTTCCAAGTGTTTATGCGGTTTTTGGAGTTCCCTTTGTCATTAATTTCCAATTTCATTGCACTGTGGTCAGATAATATGAATGGGACAATTTCAGTTCTTTTGCATTTAGGTAGATATGCTCTATGGGCTAAAATGTGGTCTATTTTAGAGAAAGACCCATGTGCAGCTGAGAAAAATGTGTATTCTGATGTTGTGAGGTGGAACACTCTGTATACATCTACTAAGTCCATTTGGTCACACCTTTGGTTCAAGTCTGTTATTTCTTTGCTAAGTTTTTGTCCAATTGACCTGTCTCTGTGTCAGAGGGGTGTTTAGGTCCCCTATTACAATAGTGTTATTCATTATTTGATTTTTCGTGTATATTAAGATTTGACTTGTAAAGTTTGGTGCTCCATTATTTGGTGCATAAATGTTTAGGAGAGAAGTTTGGAGATTTCTCAGCAAACTAGGTCTAGAGGTTCCATTCAAACCAGCTATTTCCCTTGTGGGTATTTTCCCAGAAGATCTGAAAACATCCATATCACTGTTATATATGTGCACCCATGTTTATAGCAGCATAATTTGTAATAGCTAAATTGTGGAAGCAACCCAAATGTCCATCCACAGAGGACTGGATTAAAAAATTGTGGCATTTTTATATAATGGAATATTACTCAGCTATAAAGTGGAGCAGATTTGGGGCTTTTGTAGGCAAATGGTCACAATTAGACACCATACTCATAAGTGAAATAAATCAGAGGTATATATACAAGCAACATATTGTGTAACTGGTGTAAGATCCTGAAGGTGGGAATATAAATTAAGAAGGGTGAAGGAAATCTGCTCAAAAGTAAAGAACAGATGGCGTGGGGGAAAGGAGAAAAGGAAGAAAGAGGCAAATGTGTATGTATGTATGTATGTATGTATGTACATATGTGCAGGATGGCTAACATGGTTCCACTATTGTCTTATGTTGCTTTATGGTAAGGAATAGTTGATGACCGGTTTTTGATCAATCTTGTATGTCTATATGTGTTTTCCTGAGCATACACTTTGAAGTCATCAATATGTAATGCAACAACCATTGTTGGTTCCCTGTTGCTTTAGCTATAATTCAATTTTGATTGTACTGTTATTGTGCTACTTTGTGTCTCTTTGTTAATGTTTCCCTCTTTTTGTTGTTGTTGTTCTTTTTCTTGTATGCTTAAAAAAATTAAAATAAAAAGGAACAAAAGGGGTGATATCACTACAGATCCTGTAGAAAGTCAGAAGATCATCAATACTTACTTTAAAAATCTTTACTTTCATTGGATGGTAAACACAGAAGGAATGGACAGACTATTAGATACATATGAATTACTAAAGCTGAATCAAGAAGATATAAAAGTCTTGAATAAGCCAATATCAGCCAATGAAATGGAAAATGTAATTTAAACATTACCAACAAATAAAACGCTGGTCACAGATTCACAACAGAATTCTACAAGAAATTTAGAGAAGATTCAATACCAATTCTTCTCAAACTCTTTAAAAAAATAAAAAGGGAAGCAATTCTTCAAAACTCATTCCTGGAGGCAAGTATTACTCTGATACCAAATCTATTAAAAAGAACTAACCAAAAAAGAGAATTATAGGCCAATCTCCCTAACAAACATAGATGCAAAAATTGTCAATAAAATACTAGCTAATAGAATGCAGTAAATGATCAAGAAGTTAATACATGATAGCCAAGTGGGATTCATCCCAGGAATGCAAGGATGGTTCAGTATATGCAAACCAGTCAATGTACTACACCATATCAACAAAGCTAAAGACAAGAGTTACATGATTCACTTTAAAATGAGGAATAAGACAAGGATGTCCACTGTCACCACTCCAATTTAAAATAGTTCTGGAAACACTGGCCAGAGAAATTATACAAGAGAGAGAAATAAAGGAATATGGACAGGAAAGGAATTAATGAAATTGTCATTATTTGCAGTTGACATGATGCTCTACATAGACAACCCCAAAAGCTCCACCAAAAGACTCTTACAATTAATCAACAAATTCACTAGCATAGCTGGATACAAAGTCAGCACTCAAAAATCAATAGCATTCCCATACACACAAAACAAACACACTGAGAGAGAAATAAAGGAAACCATACTTTTCACAATAGCATCCAAAAACTTGAAATATTTAGGAATCAATCTAACAGATCTATACAGTAAAAATAATAGTACTCTGAAAAAGAGATTGAGGAGGATTTCAAAAAATGGAAAGATATTCCTTGCTCGTGGATAGGAAGAACCAACACTGTGAAAATGGCCATACTCCCAAAATTGTTACATAGATTCAATGCAATTCCAATGAAAATACCATTGGTATACCTCACAGACCTAGAGAAAATATTAAAATTCATCGGGAAATAGAAGAGACCCAGAATAGCAAAAGCAATCCAGGGCACCAAAAACAAGGCAAGAGATATCACAATCCCTAATTTGAAATTATACTACAAAGCTACTGTGATAAAATGATCATGTTATTAGCAAGAAACAGACCCGAAGATCAGTGAAACAGACTGGAAGATGCAGACACAACCACAAAGACACTCAGCCACCTATCTTTGACAAAGGAGCCAAACGTGTTCACTGGAAGAAAAATAGCCTCTTTAATAAATGATGCTGGAAAAACTGGCTTTCCACATGCCAAAGACTAAAACTAGACTCAAGCCTATCACCATGCACCAAAATAAAGTCAAAATGGCTTAAAGATCTAAATATTAAAACAGAAACACTAGATCTAATGGAAGAGAAAGTAGGTGGAAGTCTTAAAGACATAGGTGTAGGTAGACAGTTCATGAAAAAAAAAACAAACAGCACAGGAAATACTTCAAAGAATCAATAACTTGGATCTCATCTTATTGTAAAGCTTTTTCACATCAAAAGAAATCACCAACAGGGTGAAAAGAAGACCCCTGAATTGGGAAAAAAATTTTGCCAACTTTCCATCAAAGGACTCCTGTCTAGAACAGGAGAATTTTTAAAAATCAGGTCCCCCAAATTGAAAGGCCCAATACAAAAATGAGCATCTGAGATGCATACACACTTCTCACATGAAGAAATACAAATGGCAAATAAATGTATGAAAAAATGTTCATCATTAGTCATTTGAGAAACACAAATTAAAACACTGAGATTTCATCTCACTCCAGAAGGAATGGCTATCATCAAGAAATCAACCAGTAACAAATTCTGGAGGGGCTGTGGGGAAAGAGGAACTCTTCTGTACTGTTGGTGGGAGTGTAGACTGGTGCAACCACTGTGGAAATCAGTCCAGGGATTCCTCAGTAAACTAGGATTAGAGGTCCCATGTAACCCAGCTATTTCCCTTCTCTTTTTTTCCAGAAGAACTGAAAACATCATATCACAGCGATATATGAGCACCCATGTGTAATAACTAAGTCTTGGAAACTACACAAATGTCCATAAACTGAGGAATAGATAAAAAAGATGTGGTACTTTTATACAATGGTGTATTTCTCAGATATATATTAAAGATAAACTAGAGGCTTTTATAGATAAATGGCAGCAACTAGAGACCATACTCATAGTTGAAATAAATTAGATTCACACGTGTAAACATCCTATTTCCTCCCTACTATAAGAACCTGAAAGAGTAAATAAAATCTCAAAGGTACAATAGATATGGTAAAAGGGAAAAGAAACTGCTCAAATAGGAAGGAGCAACTGGAATGAAAGAAGGGAGAGGAAAAAGAGAGAAATAGAGCAAAAAGTATATACATGTATATGTGTACACAGGGTAGCTAGGATAATTGGACTAGTACTATCTGTTGGTTTATGGAAAGGAACAGTTAGTGTGTAATTGTTCGATCAATATTACCTGTTTATATCTGGTTATACTCTATCTGGTTATATGTGCAACCCTTTTGAAGATAACATTATATAACAACCATTGTTCATACCCTTTCACCATGTTTTGAAATCCTGTATCATTTTTATTGTTTTCTGTGCTGTTTTGTTTATGTATTTGTTTTTGTTATTTTGTTTTTTTTCTTTCCTCTTCAAAACAAAATTATATGTATATACAAGGATAACTGGGATAGGTACATTGCTGGTGTCTGTGGTTTATTGAAAGGAACAGTCAGTGTTTAAAATTTTCTTTTTTCTTGACCAATTTCGCACACTTGAATCTGGTAATCAGAATGACTGATCTGAAAACAACAAAATGCCTTATAAGAACCATTGTTGAACTCCTACCATCTTGTGTGGTGAAGCTCTACATCATTTCCACTGAGTTGTTTTTTTTTTTATTACATGTTACTGTCTTTGATTGTTTGATCAATCTTACATCCTTACATCTGGTGGACTGAGCAACTTCGTTGAAGATAACAGTATGTAATGTAGCAACCATTGTTAATTCCTATCATTTTGTTTTGAGGTCATGTATTGTTTTTGCTGATTTTGTATTGTTTTGATTCCATCTTCATTGTTGTTAGTTATTTTTAATCATTAAAATAAAATAAAGATTGTAAAAGAATCTGGCAGCCACATGTGGAGTGCACTCCCATAATCCCACCACTCCAGCTGCTAAGGAAGATCACAAATTCAAGCCATCCTGGGCAACATAGTGAGACCCTGTCTCAAAAAATAAAAACAAAAAAATGTTCCTTCTCCTATCCTACATCTTGTGTTTAAGATTAATTTCAAACATGTAATTCATGTTCTCCCCACAGCAATAACCCTAAAGTATTTTCAAACTGCATCTTTGTGTAACTAAACAATTTAAAATCTTTTATGGGATTATGGGATATGTCATGATCTAATGTTTTTATATCTACTACAAATAATTATTTTAATGTTATTTACATGTAACTGATCTTTATCAATTGTTTCTGATAATACATAGGTACAATAATAAATTATTCAATAAAGTCATGCTTGAGGAATAATTTTAAAATTCTGCCCTCTAAATAATGGCCCACATACACAGATTATCCTGTTAAGCCAAAATGATCTCAAAATACTTATATAAAAGGCAAAAATATTTATACAAAAGTAAAAATAAACAAAAAGCACAGACATATTTATATTCTAAATTATCTGCTACATTATAAAAGCACATTAATCTACCATTATCGTCATAGGAGTATTAAGATACAATGCTGCATAGACATTAGTCACCAAAGACTTTTCCCAAGTTACTAAAACCTAGACCAAAATACTCCTTTTCTAGCATCTGAGCCTGAGTAAAAGCTAAAAATGTGTGATTCCAAATGTTTGAGGGATTTACATCTCTTCTTTCCATGCAAAATATTGTATGAAAAGTTTTAGTATTTTCACAAATAATAGCACATAAGGCTGTTGTCAAAAATGTGTGTTTAAGAAAGTATAATTCTCTTAACATTTTTAAGATAATTGTATTACTAATTTCTACTGGCTCACTGAAAGGAACTGTTAGTACTTATATTGTATGATCAATTTTGCATACTTATACCTTGTAATCTAAGCAAGTACTTTGAAGATAAAAATACACAATATCATAACAATTGTTACTATCCTATCAGCTTGTTTTCAAATTCTGTATCATTTTTAATATTTTCTCTTTTTAAAAAAGAGCCATGAGTTGATATCCAAATAATGAAAAATGAAAAACTAGTAGCACAATCTTCTAAATTAAAAGGCAGCCATCCTGTCAAGATTACAATAAATGTGTTTCTTTTTGCAACTATTTATTGAGAACCTACAATAGACCCTTTGAGAATATAAAATAGTATTTAGAAAAAAATACTACGCCAGGTCTTTGAAAAACTAATTTGTAGTCTTTAGTACAAACTGATGAGGTGAACATTGTTATCCACCTCTTCTTGATGAGAAAAGTGTGTCAAACCTGGGAAGCAACCACTGTAAATGCCAATCTACTCCATCTCTATTTCCACTGCCTTGTGGATTGCACTTCCCAGGCATAAGGAATTTCTAAGTATACTCCACCATCATATTATTGTTTACTTATAAATTAAATACATGTATAATCAAGCATATAAAATAATAAAAATTAAAAGATTATATAAAATTAAAATTTATATAGAAGATCTATTGTATTCCTGCTGGAGTAATGGGCTATGTTAAACAACTACCTCATACACCCGCCACCTGTGAGACCTGTGGTTCAGATGATCAAGGATGCTCCAAGACAAGACTTAGTTTAACCACTGAGACCCTGAGGGGCTATTGCTACAGCACCCAACCAGTGGGGAGACTCAGGGTAAAGAAAAAAGCTACCAAGCCTAGAACTCTCTGGCCTTTATTTAGAATATCAATGCAAGAGAAAAGGCAGTTTGAGCTAGGAGCTGCCTTAAGGCTGAGTAGACTTTCTTGGGGAGAGGGAAGGACAATGGCCAGGAGACCAAGCTTCACTTAATCTGAACTTCTTGGCATTTAACCACTTGGCTCTCGCACAGCCTGTGTGCTGTCACCCCATCGTCTAACCATTCACTCCTCACAGGCCCGTGTGCTTTTGTCCCACAGTTTAATCACATATTCTCACAGAGCCTGCATGCTTCTTGCCTTGCACTTTAATTTTTTCTGTATTTTTGCCCCATAGTGCCCCACATTTTAATCATTCACTCCTCACAGGCCTGTGTGGTTTTCTCCCACAGTTTAATCTTCACTGTAATCATTCACTCCTGGCCAGGTCCCCCACAATCAAATTCAAACTCTTTTGTATGGGAGCTGCTCTCCCTCTTCCAGTGGTGACCAACCCTTATGTTTATTATTCACATGACTACCCATCCTGGAATGACCTTCCCAGCACTTGACAACATTTTATTCAAAAGTACAGCCCCATATTTGCTTTCCTAGTAGCAGGCTTTCTTTGTCACTTAAACATATACATAGCACTTACTACTTTTTATTGCATTTCAACTTGAATCTCCACCTCCTCCTACTTCTTTGAGAATTTCCACACTAAATTTTACTGAAATAAAATGAAACAAACTCAAAATTGTCCTAATTATATCTTTACTATTTAGTATACTAGTGCAACGATTGTTTAATAATAAACAGTCCCTGGAAAATACATGAATAAAGCTATCTATCCTTCTTTTCCTTGCAAATCCTTTTATCTCTGTTATAAATTTTTGAAAGGCAAGCAAACAAGAAAAAGGGGTGGAAATGCAAGCCAATACTACATCTACCTCCATCAGCTGGGAATAGATAAATAGAGCTGATGTGTGGAGAACAGAAACAAACATGAAATCAAAGACTCATAGACTGAGAAAGGACTTTTTCATGTTCTCAGCTGAGTCCAACAACAGGTCAAGGAAAATAGAAGAGTTAGGAATAACCAAAAAAGAGAGACACTGAAAGAACATGATAGAAGCAACAGAAAATACTCTGAGACGTGTGTGAGTGTGTGTGTGTGTGTGTATGTGTGTGTGTGTGTGTGTGTGTGTGTGTGCACGTGCACACGTGTGATACAATGGCTCTCTGAAAAAGAAACCCTAAACCTTATCATATCATCTGTAGCAACTGAAGGACTATCCACTCATATCCAACACTACCATTGGGTGGTGTCCTATTGCATTACTTTTGCACACTGCTTTCTTTTCTTCCCCCTGAAAATCAGAAGTAGCAAAAAATGCTATCTGTGGAGCTGCATCTCAAGTAAATTCATTCACATTCCTTGCTGTTACCACAGCCTGGCCGGTGTGCTCACCACCATCACAGACACCTGAGCGTCTGTGCGGATGTACAATTGAGGGTGGTGCACTTGCAGCATCGCCTATTAAACATCTCTTGGGGAAACATTCAGCTATGTGTTTTTATAACTGACTGTAAACAATTTTTAAATGACCAATTTGTGAAGGTTTTGTCCTTATAGAAAAATAACAAAATAAAAAACTGTCCAGAGTTACAAATCAAGAAAACTGTTTAGAATTGTTTCCTGTACAATTAAAAAAGCAAATTGTGTCCAGTACATATCATTCCTGTAAGGGTAACAAAAAGTAATTTCATTTCTTATGTACATATAAATGGATATCTTAGCTTAAAGAAACCCTAATGACAGTACTTTGTGAATGGCACAATATTATTATCTTTACAACTGCAATATAATATTAGAAAGAGGAGATATTTAAGAAAACTAATCCATCTACTATTTCCTCTAAACTATCTCTCACACATTAAGTAATTTATGGGATGTTTTAAGATTTTCAGTGCTCCCTGGTTTGAGTCAATATTTTTAATAGTACATGCTAAAACAGATTTGTTATTGCCTATGTAAAAATAAATACATAAACACAAAAATAATGATTCAAAGTAACTTCATTGCAGATTCTCCCCATAAGCTGATTTGAACTAAAGCCTATAAAAGTCAGAATTGTATATGATATGTTTTTCCTTCACATCTTTTGGTGCCATTGAGACAGTGCTATGCAATTAGATTAAACAGAAATCGTTGTCCCTACCTATCTGTGATATAAGTCATACAATAGAGTCTAAGGCCCATAAGGTCATGTCCTTTTGATTTTAATTGTTTTAAATATTTCATTGAAGCTCTAGTGAATATCACAGAAACAAAAATGTAGAAACCGAGTCCCCATATAAGCAACAGGTAATAAAATAATATGAAGTCTAATTATGTACAATGCATTATTTGCATCCAATTGAAGTAAAACAGAGAAAAGACAAATTTTTAAGAAAATGTGGATAGAGTCAATAATTACTCATTAGCTTGCAGTACATAGAGGGAATAGATTTTTCCTCTTGGTGCAGGTTTCACAAAAGGGAGCAAATTTAGAACACATGAAAATTTACATGACAGCCTTAGAAGCAAAATCTTATGGTCTAAGAGACAGAATCTTTTTATGTAAAAAGTTTCCTTTTATTGGTCCGTGTTTGCAGCACATGGTGTTACATTCCCCATGGGGAGCTGGTACACGCACATCCCACAGCCTCACCCTCTTCCAGCCCCTCCCTCTCTCCATCCCCACACCTCCACCTCTGGTCTCCTTCCCTTTGCAGGAGAGCTGTCTCCCTGCATGCTGTTACTTGTCCTTTACTTCGCCGCTCACTCATTCATACTTCAGGTCGCTCCTATGAGAAACCGTGCGATATTTCCGCTGCTGTGTCTGGTTCACTCCACTTACCATAATCATCTCCAGGTGCATCTATTTTCCTACAATTGACTCAAGTTGATATATATATATAAAAGAGATAAACTCTAATTACTCTTGAAGTCCTGATATGCATCTGACAGACACCAAAGCAATTTCCTCCAGAACCAGGTCACAGTGAGCCTCTCAGCAAGGGCAGCATGGTGCAGCAGGGCAGGATCCGTATTTTCTCATAACATCTTTCCCAAAAATCACCTAAAATGATAACATTATTCCACCCTGCGTTTATATAACAAGTAATGATAATCACCAGTGTGCATGTCCCTGGCCCTCCTGCAGGCCCTCCATGTACTATCGTATTTAATTATCCTCACCATCACCCCAGCAGGAAGGCTACATGTTCATCCCTAGCACAGAGCTAAGAAAGCACAGATACAGACATGCTATGTGTTGGCCAACTTTGTAGTACTAGCAATTAGCAGAGCCAAGCTGGAAAAAATGTCTTAAGAAGAAATCAAAATCAGATTTCAGTAACTCACTAAAGTTAACAGGTAAAAAGCATTATAGATTGAGAAGATACACCTCCCTTTCAAAAACCTTTTAAAAGCCTGTTTTCCACATGAGTTCTTGCAAATACATTCAACCTAACTTCTCACACGCTAAGTATGTATTCTAATTCCTTCAGAACGAGCACTTTAACAGTAAAGTGTGTGTAAAGACTTGGCTGCCCTTTCTATTATTGTATGCTTTTACTATTTATTTTAGCTGCACTAAATACTTTTTGAGAAGTTTCCTGTTGAAATTAAGCTTAAAAAGATAATTTATTGTGTACACATCTAGCCTATAATATGTAAATATAGCTAGCAACGAGGCCAGGCACATACATACTCATTCCTTCTTGTTTCTTAATATTGATGAATCACAAGCTGACAATAGATAATACCATATAACTTACTTTTTAATTTATGTCCACTATAGCTATCAGCCAAACACATGTGTGAAGACATTTGATTTCTTTTTGTCTCAAAAATATTTTACCCCTTTAATTTGAGCCCTGGCTTTTCCTTGGCTTTAAATTTCTGAGAACCTGATTTAAGTAAAGCATAGAGAAAAAAAGACACCGAATCACTTCAAAGATATCAACAGACTCTCTAGAACAAAGTAGCTTCCTTTTCATATGGCTCAGAGTATATTTGTACCCAGAACTCATTGAATTTAAGAGAGTTTACAAAGACTTTTCACCACCCAAACCTTCGTCCTCTGATGTCTCATTCTTTCCTACTGAAAAGCATTGCTGGTATTTTTCACTGACAATTGTGAACATCACAAAGACTCTCCAGTAAGATGAAAGATGTGGAGGTTTTCTTCTTTTCTTCTCTCTAAGATTCTGCCTATGCCATTATCAAATTAATCTCTCCAAGTTAATGTCAGGGTGACACTAAGATAACACTCAGAATAAACTTGTAAGCATAAAGTTGACATTAGGTCTGCAAAACATGGCCAAACTCATATATGAACAAAGCCATGAACTATGTCAAGCTGCCATCTTGTACCACCTTCTTCGTAATGTACCAGAAAGACCTCAGCATGTAATATCATGTTCTTCTCCTAATTTTCATTTTATTTATTGCTTCCTCTATTTTCTTTTTTATTGTTAAAGGTAGATAGAAGCAAATTCTGGAGTTTTATTGCACAGTAGAGGGACTATGGAGAACAGTAATGCACTGTATATTTGAAAAGCTAGAGGAAAGCAGTCTAAAGGTGTTTACCGTAAAGAAAAGATACCTGTTTGGTAAGAAGCATAGGCTTAACATGACTTAACATTACACAGTGCACAGATGTATCAAAATATCAAGTTCCTCTATCAACACGTAAAGCACATACCAATTAAGTCTCAACTGAATTTTTTAATCCGACTGACATTTTGTTTACCAAAACGCCTAAAGAATTACCTTTTACAAAGATAATGTAAAGTTCAAAAGGAACATTGAAAGGTAGTTTGAAACTTCTACATCTCCTATAAAAAGTCAGCCTTCCAAAAGGGACAGAGTTAATCAAATGCTGTCTTTTTCCAACTCTATGTGTCTAAGAGAAAAGTCATGTTTCCAACTTGAGTAAGAAAGGTTTCATCAAGATTATCATTTGAAATATTCTCACAGGTTCGACAAACATTTGAACTTTTTGTAAAAGTGGAACACTTGAGCTCTGGACACTGAGTCTGGATGCTAGATTTCCATGGGGATGCAGTGCCTCGGGTTTAGAGCCTGCTGCATGTCAGGAACCTGAGGCTAACACATCACAGGTAATAAAGTAGATGTTACATGTTTCCACAGAAAACTGATACAGGTCCCCATAAAATGTGAAGGTGTCCAAGTCATGCATGCTGCTATAGTTGCCATTCCTAACTATACCTTATTAGGACTCTTAAGAACCAGATCAACCATGTCCAATAGAAAATTGGACATCAGCCCAACCACTGCATTTTGTTGACAGCTTAGCTGTGTCAGAACTTGAATCTCAGTTCCTTACATCTAGCAGGCAGAATAGATTTCAGTTTCCAATAAACTTTCAATGAAAAAGAATCTATGTAGCCTTCCTGTTAACAGAGTATGTGCACGGTGAGGAGAAAAATGTGAGCACCTGACAAAATGCAGAGCCTCTAAATACATTCTGCACATGGGATTTGACTAAACTTTCAGCTGAAGCAGGAAATCAGCAAGGTACACAAATTCAGGAATCCTGGTAAAGAGTTGCTTTGGGTACAAATGTTCATTTTCACAGTGTTTATTTTTCCAACATATTGACTTTTTAAAAAAATGTGTGTAACCTGTAAATTAAAGTATGCATTGTTAGTGTGGTTATTTGTTTCAGGGAACACAGCCACAATTCCATTTCTACACTGTGTCTGGACTGACCACCATGAGGCGAAAGTAGACGTATTTGGAAGCACTGTTTTTTGTCACCACTGAGGATAAACTAACTATGTACTAACAAAGTTCTGACACAATGTCTCTTTACTGCTTCATCTTGAAAATAATGCATTACCCATTATTCTGTTTGTGTTGTTTAAATTTTAACTCCCAGGCTGCTACCTTAACAGAAATTCCTGATACCTTCAGACAGTTAACTTTGAGTAATAGAAATGTTACCTGGGTTGTACTCTGCCAACATTGTCGGTACCAAACTCATTCATCTGAGCAAATTCTCCTTAGGTTAGGGAAGAAAATCTGGGTTTCATTTTGAATGGCAGTAATAAAAAGCATCCATTCCTTTATTTTCATTCTTTTAGAGGACTGAAATAAGATCATATTTACATTTTAAGATACTATTTTTAAAAAATAATTTCTTCACTATCATCACAAATTAATGTTTTCTAAACAGAGAGTGACTTTGAGGACAATGGTACTCTCCAATAGTTTGCACTCCTTAGAATGCATATTCACAAGGGGATATAGCTCAGTGGAATAAGTGCTTGCCTGGCAAGCACAAGGTCCTGAGTTCGATCCCTAGTACCACAAAAAAAAAAAAAAAAA